>CM022485.1:341131-355702 GCA_011952105.1 Coreoperca whiteheadi
GCGTGTTTCTTTATGGTTGATAAGCCCCTATTTACACCCCCCACCCGCCCCAACACCAATCAACCACCCACACCCCATGTGTGTCGCCTCTTACAGAGACCGGACGCCTGTCTGTGCTGACCAGCTGGCCCCCCCATTGTCACTCAGATCTTCAACAGATCACTGGAGCTGTGTGAAGTCCCCGCCTGCTTTAAACGCTCCACAATCATCCCGGTCCCCAAAAAACCCTCCATCACAGGATGGCTGTGATGACTACATGCAGACGGGAGGTTGAACAGCTGGCCCTCTGGTGCGGTGAGAACAAACTGGAGCTGAACATGCTCTGAACTGTGGAGATGACAGTGGACTTCAGGAGAAGCCCCCCAACACTGCCCCCCATCACCATACTGAACAGCACTGTGTCTGCTGTGGAAGCCTTCAGGTTTCTGGGATCCACGATCTCCCAGGACCTAAAGTGGGCGTCCAACATCAACGCCGTCATCAAAACTTCCTGTTTCAGCTCAGGAAGTTCCACCTGCCTCAGGAGCTGCTGATCCAGTTCTACTCTGCAATGATCCAATCTGTTCTCTGCACTTCATTACTGCCTGCTTTGGATTGGCCAAGAAACAGGACGGGAACAGACTACAGCGGACGGTCAAGACTGCAGAACACCTGCCTTCCATCCACGATTTAGAGACGCCCAGAGTCAGGAAACATCCCTGCAAACCTGTCCCACCCTGCACACAACCTGTTCTACCTTCTCCCTTTTGGGAGGCACTACAGAGCTCTCTACGCCAAAACAATCAGACTCCAGAACAGTTTCTACCCACAGGGCGTCACTCTGATGAACAGTTAACACCAGTCACCAGTGACATTAACATCCACTGTACCTGTACATTTCTCTCATGGTTTATGTAAATATTAATACTTTAAAATCTACGCACGTTGCACAAACCTGATATATACTGTGTATATTATCTACCTCATGCTACCTGTTACATTAATCATATTTATCAGGGCATCATTGCACAAACTGCTGTACTGCTGTGTATGTACACAGAGCACATGGAAAACCAGAGTCAGATTCCTGTGTGTACACATACCTGGCCAATAAAGCTTATTCTGATTCTGATATGAGCAGAAATGTAACTTACACAGATCACCTGGTTCATTTTCACTATACTGCTGTCGAGTCCGGCTTACTTCAGGTCAGTCAGAACAGGCCAAGTTCAAATCCAGTTCACACACAAAAATACACAAACCAGTCCAACCTGCTCTACCGCCCTTCCTGTTAGGTCCCTGAAAGACACTTTTCGTTTGTAATAAACAATCCCAAATTCCCCAGAATCATCCTGTCTCCCCAGGCTGACAAAAGTACAGTTACTTGTGTACATAACACAGCAGGCTCTAACAGATATCTGCTGGGTCCAGGCTAAAAGGCTAATGGCACTCAAGACTCTTCCCAGGACAAGCCCGGGCCTGTGTGCCGGCAGCGATCTCAATTCCTGTCTTGATAGAATTCATAGGTAATAGAAAAATAATGAAGATTCTGCTGAGAAGAAACAGGAAGTAATAAAATTATTCTGCAAATGTATCAAGTTTAGTATTCATTCCCAGTCAGCCACAGCCTGTTGAAAAAAATTGTCAGATGCTTTAAACACACTGAATTTAGCGTTATTAAACATCAGGTCGTTGCCCAGAAAAACATTTTTAATCAATGATTTTATTATTGATCACAATCTTAATTTCATGTTTTTAGCTGAAACTTGGTTGGACCACGATAACAGTGCAGCTGTTCTTATCTAGTCTCACCCTCCCAACTTCAGTTTTATGAGTGAAACTAAAGTGCATAAGAAAGAAGGTGGAGCTGCCATTTTGTTTAATGATTCGCTCCAATACAAGAAGATGTCTTATGGAAATGTTGCAACCTTTGAATATGTGGCTCTTCAGTTGAATTTCTAATCTTGAGCTATATTTCTAAATATCTACAGGCCACCTAAATACTGTGCAAACTCATTTAATGACTTTACTGAACTGCTGTCTGTAATCTGTATTGACTTTGACTGTGTAGTCATTATTGGTGATTTTAACATCCATGTCAACAACCTCCAGGACAGACGGACTAAAGAACTGTGTTGAATTCTTGATAACGATGGAACGACTCAGCATGTGAAGGAGCCCACACACAACAAGGGGAACTCTGGACTTCATCATCTCTAAGGGTCTGAACATTTCTAAGGTCGTGGTGACTGATGTTGCTCTCTGATCAGTCAAGTGTTTTCTTTGAGAGTGCTATCTCCGAGTACGCAAATGTTCAGACTGATATTTATTCAAGCATTCCATCCGGTTCCACAGTTCCACATCTGCCCTCTCTTGGGTCTCAGTCAATGAGCTTGTAGATAACTTCTATTTCAATTATATTTATTGGGAAGAATTGGGTAGAGACATGCTCTCACTGGCGTAGATGTTTCCATAATTATGCAGATGACATATACGTTTACATAACAACTACATTTACATTTAGTGATTTAGCAGATGCTTTTATCCAAAGCGACTAACATATGAGGAAGACAATGGAAGCAATTATAACAACACAAGGCAACAAAAAGTGCATCAGAAACTAGTCTGTTAAATCCCAGCACAGGATACAAAGCTAAGGATATGAATGTTTTTTTAATGAAAAGATATAAAAAGGAAGAAGAAGTTAGTGACTGTCAGTTAGGTGTTGACAGAAGAGATGCACTTTCAGAGAAGTTGCGCGAGAGTGAATTTTGTCTTTTTTGGTGTGGTACCACCAGATGTTGTTCATTTGCAGAGTGCAGGGATCTGGCAGGAACATAGGTCTGTATTAGTGAGCGAAGATATGATGGTGCAGAACCAGTGGTGGTCTTGTAGGCCAGGAGCATCACTTTGTACTTGATGCGGGCGACAACAGGGAGCCAGTGGAACCTAATGAAGAGAGGAGTTACGTGTGCTCTCTTCGGTTCATTGAAGACCACTCTTGCCGCTGCGTTCTGGATCATCTGCAGAGGTTTGGTTGTGCAAGCAGGGAGTCCAGCCAGCAGTGCGTTGCAATAGTCCAGTTTGAACAAGGCAAGAGCCTGGACTAGGACTTGTGTAGACTGCTCAGATAGTAAAGGTCTGATTTTCCTGATGTTGTAGAGGATGAATCTACAGGAACGGGTGGTGCTGGTGACATGGCTTTTGAAGTTTAGCTGAAGATCAATTACCACCCCAGATTTCTGACCGTGCTGGACGGCGTAACGGTCGATGAGCCTAGTTGAATAAAGAGGTGGTGGTGAATCTGTGGGTTGGCCGGGATCACAAGCATTTCCATTTTGCCGAGGTTCAGCTGCAGGTGATGGTCTTTCGTCCAAAGCGAGATGTCACTCAGGCATGCTGAGATGCGAGCGGGGACAGTTGAATCATCAGGTTGAAATGACAAGTGGAGCTGTGTGTCATCCGCATAGCAGTGATAGGAAAAGCCATGCTTCTGAATGACCGAGCCGAGGGATGTCATGTAGATGGAGAAGAGTAGCGGTCCAAGCACTGAGCCCTGTGCCACCCCTGTATTGAGATGTTGGGACTCAGAGACCTCGTCTCTCCAGGATACTCTGAAAAACCTACTCGAGAGTTACAATTTGAACCATTGCAATATGATTCCAGAGACACCCATAGCACTGAGACAGGACAGGAGGACGTAGTGATTAACTGTGTCAAAGGCCGCAGACAGGTCCAGTAAGATAAGTACGGATGACTTGGATGTCGCCTTTGCCAGTCTCAGGGCTTCGACAACTGAGAGCAGCCTGGTCTCCGTGGAATGGCCGTTCTTGAAACCAGACTGGTTGCAGTCCAGGAGGTTGTTCTATGTGAGAAAGGAAGAGAGCTGGTTGAAAACAACTTGCTCCAGAGGGAAACCAGTCTGTAGCTTTCTAATAGTGTCGGACTGAGAGTGGCTTTCTTCAGTAGCGGTGTGATGCAGGCTTCTTTGAAAGCTGTGGGGAACGACCCAGTGGTGAGGGATGAGTTGATGATGTGGGTCAGAGCAGGGACAATAGACAGAGAGATGGCCTGAAGGAGATGGGTGGGGATGGGATCCAGCAGGCAGGTGGTAGGGTGGTTAGAATGAATGACCTTGGAAACCAGCTGGGGGAGCAGGCGGAGAAAGGAGAGCAGCGAAGGTTTTAAAGAGAGTGTGTGAGTCAGGTGAGTTGTTGATCTTAGAGCGGTAGTAGTCCGTTTTTGCAGAGGTGACATCAGCTGAGAAATTAAAGAGGAGAGACTGGTAGAGACAGAGGTCAGCGGGATCTTTTGATTTACGTGATTTTCTCTCAGCTGACCGGAGGCTGGCGCGATGCTCACGTAGAACATCAGATAACCAGGGGGCAGACGAGGATGTGTGGGCTGGTCTAGATGTGAGAGGGCAGAAGTTGTCCAAGCAGGATTTAAGAGTGGAACACAGAGTGTCTGTGGCGCTGTTGGTGTTCAAGAGAGAGAGCTCCTCAGAGGGAGGGAGCGCCGAGGAGATAGCAGTGGAAAACGGGAGGGAGCCAGCGTACGCAGGTTGCGTCGGAAAGTGACCAGCGGTAGAACACTTGCAGCGTCTGGAGGAGTTAGGTCGAGGTCGAGAGTGACGAAAAAATGATCTGACATGTGCAGCGGGGTGACCTGAGCGTGATGAGTGGAGCAGAACCATGTGTAGATAAGATCTAGTTGATTACCAGACTTGTGGGTTGCTGGTGTGGAAACCTGTTCGAGGTCAAATGATGCTGTCAGGTCCGCAGCCTGTGGCGTTCCAAGGTAAATGTTGAAGTCCCCAAGTACCACCAGAGGAGTGCAATAAGGGATGAAAAGAAGTGCGAACAATTAGTCCAAGAAAGTGCAATAGTCAAGTGCCCTGCTCGGTGGAGTCACGTGCAGGTAGAGTCGATGGTCTTTACTCTCTTCGGTCTTCACTCGATGACGGCTGCCTCGACCACTGTGGTGATTATGCACACTTAAATACCCGTCTGATTTCAGAGATTGAATTCAGCAGGACACGCCTCCCGTGACCCGCAAGCCAACCACGAGACCAATCAATACTAAACGCTATGACCCAATAACGCCACGTCACCAAAATGCCCGGTAAACCAGCGGCCTCTTACAAAAATAACACTGCACTAAACTTAAAAAAGCCACGATTCAAACACACTTACAATTCTTGTAGGCTTCAGTTGCTAAATTGGTTCTCCAGCAATTTAGCAGATCTCCAGGACTATGGTCCAATACAAGCGCTGAGTAAGTGTACTCATTGAACAAATCGATTGGGTGCACCAGAATTTTCTTCAGTTAAAAAAAGTAAGATAATTGTTTTTGGAGCCAAGGGGGAACGATTGAAAGTCAGCGCTCAGCTTCAATCAGTAATGTTAAAAAGCACAAACCAAGCCAGAAGTCTTGACGTAGTCATTGACTCAGACCTGAATTTCAAAAGCCACATTAAGACAATTCCAAATTCAGCCAATTACCACCTTAAGAATACTTCCATGATTAGAGAACTGATGTCTCAGCAGGATTTGGAAGGACTTGTCCATGCAATGATCTTCAGTGGACTCACATACTGTAACGGTGTCTTTACGGGTCTCTCTAAAAACTGGATCAGACCACTGCAGCTGATTCAGATCGCTGCTGACGCGTCCTCAATAAGAACAAGAAAGTCGATCACATCACTCCAGTTCTGAGGTCTGGCTTCCTGCCTGTCAAAGAACTGATTTCAAAGTATTGCTGTTGGTTTATAAAGCACTGAAAGGTTCTGGGCCAGAGTACATTTCTGATCTCCTGCTACGTTCTGAACCATCCAGACCTCTCAGGTGGTCTGTGATCAGGTGTGCTTTCTGTCCCCAGAGTCAGAACTGAACCTGGAGAAGCAGCAATCAGGTTTTATGCTCCACATACCTGGAACAAACTCCCAGGAAACTGCAGGTCTGCTGACTTTTCTGTTTGCTGCTGCCTTTTATTACATCAAGTGATCCATTTCTTACACTGCAACTTTTATTCTCCTGTTTAATCTGGTTTTTATTTTCTGTTTAACTCTTTTTAAGTGTTATTAAATCTCTTTTTATATGTTTTTTTATGTTTTATGTAACTCGTTGAAATTTTCTATACAAATAAACTTGCCTTGTCTTGTGCAGGTTTCTGTAAACGGTTCAGCATCTTTGCTGGTTAAGGACCAAATTTTGGACTTTGGATTTTTACATTGTTGAGGTGTTTCATTTGTAAATGTTTTTTTTCCAGAAAAAAGCTGCAGTTAGTCCCTCGATGGACACATCCTGGCTACTTCTACTGTGTGTGCGCTACACGTCCAGTTTGTGCTGCTAGTCTAATGCTCTCTAACGTGTCCTGTGCTGCGTCCGTTCTCCACCTCGACAGCATCACATGACAATCACATGATGTTTCTCTGCACAGGTTGGTGAGTGACAGTGTGAAAGATCAGCTGCTGGTCACCATCCAGAAAACCTTCAACTACAGCCGCAGCCAGGCTCAGCAGATCTTCCTCATGGTGATGGAGTGCATGAAGAAGAGAGCTCTGGTAGGTCAGACACTCAACACAGGTTCGATGACACTTTATCACCTGATCCTGACGTCCTGTCTAACACTGCTCTGCTTATTCCTGCATTATTGTGTTTATTCAAATCCACTTTCCATCAATGCAACAATAAAACTGTTCATTCATAACTTGTCCTGTGTATGTAATTATTCATCTTTCACACTGAAATCATCTTCATTAACCAACTTGGTCTATATTACATTTATATATTAATGTAAGTGTTCTCGCAATGACATTGTGATGGAAGACATAATCTCTGCTTGGATTATGTTCAGAGGAAACATTTGTTTTGAGTGAATGAAGCAACACATTAAGGTTGCAGCTCAGAGGTCAGAGTGGATGTTGGACATAAAAAGTTCCAGAGTTCACATACTAAGTCTGTCTGTGGTTTAAACAACAGAAACATTTTGTCAGTGAAAGATGGTCTCAGTCAAGTCACTGCAGATGGTTTGTGTATGAAACCAGACCAGATCTTTGTCTAACCTGAAGCTCAGACAGTCTGAACAGAACCAGAACACAGCTCCATACAGCTGGTAATTGTGTCCTTGTCAGATATGTTCATTAACAAAATCACCCTATTATGGTGATAAGAATCCGATCCAGGCAGCGTTATGTTCATTACAAAATGTATAAATTAAATGTATATAAACGTAATTTCTAGGAGACATATTTATACTGACATTAACATGTGAGTGGTGAGTCTGAGCAGCTCTCACCTGTTTCAAAAGTTTAAACCCTGCAACAGTTCAGCTCAGTGTTTATGGAACAGCTGGCTCCTCAAGTGATTCTTCTCATTCTGGATTCATATTTTAAATGTTTCTTCAATGGATCTCCTGAATGTGACTGAATACAGAAACTCTCCTTGATCAGTTAAATCAATATTATTTTAAAGGTTGGAGTTCAGTCATATTACGAAGATGAAAAAACTGCTGCCTTGATAATAGCCTTGATATGAGACTGGAATGTCAGACGAAAATTAAAAATCACTAAAATGTTTTTGATGGTTGAGCTTTCAGAAATAATACAGCCATCAATGTTAAAACTCAAATTCTCAAACAAATGCCCATAGTTGGCTGGTCTGACAACTAATAACTGTTTAATCAGTACAGTAGGAAGTTCATACCCATCCACTTTTATATTTCTGATAGACATGCATCTAAATTAGGGAGTTGAGAGAGGTCATTTGGCTTTAAAGGTACATATAGCTGTGTATCAGTCAGATAGTGAAAGCAAACAGGCAACAGGGAAAGGACCCAAAATGCAGACAGAGGTGACAGAATACTGATTGGAGGGGTGATATATTGTCTTGATGGTAGACAAAGAGTTTCCCCTTGGGGATAAATAAAGTATTTCTGATTCTGATTCTGAAGTGGCAAAACAGGTACTGGCAGGCAGGCAGACAACAAACAGGTAAGCATAAAACAAAACTCAAACATACAGACAGAACCAACACTGCAACTGAAAGAGTACAAACTGACAAAGAGACAGGGAAAACACACAGACTATATACACTCAGCAAGGGGCGCCAACGAGACACAGGTGAATTAACAAACACAGGTGAAAACATTCAAAGCAATCAAGGAAGGGAAGAAAAACTACCAGACACATGAGGGAGGAAGAGAATACCAAAATAAAACAGGAAACCATAGAACACAAACCCAAAAACCATGAGAATCAGAATTATATGAGGACTTGGCTTTGGTATTTTGGTGCCTGACAATAAACATAGTAGAAATATAAAGAAGTATAAAGAAACATAAAGCAAGTACTGCAGGTCAAGAATTGCAGCTATAAAATTGACAATAAGATATTAAGTAATATTAAAACAAAACTATTATAAAAGAATAATGATAAAATAAAGGATATGTACAATATGACATTCAGCATAGCAATGAAATGTACCAATGTATTTGCAAATGATGTCACCAGGGGAAGCATATAGATAGAAAAGATCATTGGGCCAGGGACCGATCCCTGGGGTACACCATACTTCACTGCAGAGTTCAGACTTTGTATTATTGTAACTTCCACATTGAGTTCTATTTGACAAATATGAATGAAACCATGAATGCACCATCCCCTGGATACCAATGTTCTCTATTCTACAAGCAACAAAGAAGTATACTGTGGTCCACGGTGTCAAAACCTGCACTCAAATCAGAAGCAGCAACAATGATGTTAAGTCCGAATCAGCAGTAATTAGTAGATCATTGACTACTCTGGTCAAGGCGGTTTGAGTAACATGACGGGACTGAAAGACAGATTGAAATTTATCAAAACGATTCTTGTTGGAAAAGTATGCAGGAAGTTCAGCGACAGTTCTTTCAAGTAATTTTTGACATGAAGGCATGAGAGGAGTTGGCCAGTGATTTTATCTTTAATTAAGTCAATCTTTTTTGTAAAGAAGTTCAGGAAATCATCAGCATTGAATGAAGGCAGGGGTATTCTGCACTCATGAAAATCCTATGCCTTGATTATGGAGTGTGCTAATAGTGACAGGCAAACAGTCAATCATTCAACAGGTGTTGTTCATTGCACCTTGACATATGACAACATCAACAGAAACAGAAAGTAAGTGCAGGCTTTTTGACTGTATCCGGAAAAATCGTACGCACTACATCAAAAAAAGTGTTGTTATGAATAATTATGAATCTGGTGGGCTTCTTCAACTTCACTACATTGAATACTAGCCTACTTTAAAATTTAATTGGGCTAAGCATTTTCTGAAAAATCCTATCTAAATCTGGAATTTTATTTTTGTTTTGGTGGTCTGAGGTTTATTATTTATTGTAATTACAATGTGGACAAACTTCCTGTAAAACTATGCACATTCCACAAGCAGGTCCTTTTATCTTGGGATCTGATCCATAAACACAATTTCTCACCACACAGGTATCTTATTTGGAATAATAGAGATACGTTATATAAAAATGAATCACTTTTTTTTGAGAGAATCAGATTCTTCTGGGTAGCCATCCTTTCAATTCTCTTATAGAGAATTTGTATTAATACAATATTCCAGTTACGCCGAAAGAATATGCAGTAGAATTTGACACCATTCCATCATGTACGATAATGCTTTTTAGAAATACGGGCAGACCCTCACCTTCGTCCTTCTCCCTTCCCAATCTTGTTGAGTCACCAGTTAGAAAAATGTGTTTCTCCAAACATCCTTGAAAAAATGATAAGAACATCCGTGCTTTATTTCATAAAGAAATTGTATCTATTCCACATGTTATGTCATATTGAAACTGATCTCTAAATGACATTGGAAAAAGGTTCGAATGATTCCTCACAAATATTAAATAAATTGCAAAATTTCACGTTCATAAATGCAAATTCAACAGTAAAAAACCTAACTTTGCACTTGTTCCTACATGAGAATGTACATTGAATAAATTTTACTTCAAAATCTAATAACCAAAAGGCTGTAAAAACTTTTAACATATGGACCTTTCTAAATATTCTTATATAATATAGGCTACTCCTGGCAATTTTACTGTAATTATTTCTCTTTGAATTAGTCTGTTTGTTCACTGTATCCTTTAAAATCATATAACATCTGGCCAAAGACATTCTAATAAGCATACATTGCAATACATTGCTAACCTAAAAGAAAACGACGATGGGAGGATGGATGATGATTTATCAACGGACTCAGAGGAAATAACACTGGTTGATAGCCCCTCTTCCAGCCCTGCTTTGAAAATAAAATGAAAAGTAAGGAATGACTTGATTGAAGATATTCAGGCTAACATTCTGGAAATAGTTCACCAGAGAGCTGATAACCTGGAAAAGATGGTGAGAGACAACGAGTCAGACATTGAGGAACTGAAAACTTCCCTAAATTTAGCCTTTGGCGAATTTGATGTTCTGAAAAAGGAAAAGGAAAACAAAACGTTATCTGAGTCTTGCAACAGCCACGAGAAAATTTTAAAAAGCACGGAGAGTCGGCTTACTGAGGCTGGAAAAGAAGGAGAATGTCAAACAAAAAAATGACGGATATCTGTTGGCGAATCACCCCCACCCAAGCTATGAACCATGCCATTAATGCACCAAAGTGGAAGGATGGACGCTGACACCGCACACCCTCACTTGGTGATCATCCTCTTGCCTTCCACACAGCAAGGGACAACGTCTGGAGATTGGCCCAAAATCCCACCTCCTAAGAGAGAAGAAGCTCCGCTTTCATGGAGGATCTCTCCCAGACCGACAAGAAGACCCGAAAGCTGTGACCCCACATCGATGAAGCTCGAAAGCAAGGAATGCGGGCCTTCTTCAGATGACATCAAGATCTTCTAAGACACGTCTTCTGGAGTCACTATACAACTTTTATGTGATCACTTAACTTTTTTCACTTTCCTCCCTATTGTTACAATTAAGGTAAGGATGACAACTGAGCTGCAGCCACGATACCTTTTTGACTAAACCTTTAAGTTCAGGTCACAAAGTTAACCACCTACCTATCTCAGGGTTTTTGATTTTTCACTTGAACCCAGTTATCCACAATTAACACAAGCATTTTAAAAAGTTCCATTCTTAAATTCAGAGAGGCAGATACAGTTATTCCTTAGGTTTTTTTCTCATTTCATAGAGAATTGTTGTTTAGTTCTTGATAAAGTTACTTTCAATAAATGCTAGAGGACTAAGAAACATTTTCATTTAAAGGAAAGTTTTAAAAATTTTTGTCTAGACAGTAATGCTGATTTCATAATCATCAAAGAAAACCACAATTGCCAGGAGGACGCAAAATTGTGGAAGATTCAATGGGGAGGGTACATTTGGATGGCACATGGTTCCAATCACTCGGCAGGGGTTGCTGTTTTCAATCATATGTTTATAGGAAATATTCTTAACTGTATTGGACACTGATGGTCACTGAATGTTTGGATTGTATTGACATATGGAGAAAAAATAATGCATAATTGAAAACATACACACCTCTGAAACACACTATCAGCAGATATATTTACTCTAGAGGGCATTGCCTTGGCCTCCAGCACCTCTGTGAGGAACCTCGGAGTTATCATTGATCAGTATTTATCCTCCAACTCCCACATGAAGCAAACTTCAAGGACTGCCTTCTTTCACCTACGTAACATTGCAAAAATCAAGAACTTCCTATCTCAAAATGATGCAGTACAACTAGTCCATCCATTTGTTACTTCAAGGCTGGATTACTGCAATTCCACAGGAGCCAGAGTCTTCAGCTATCAAGCTCCTCTCCTGTGGAATCAGATCCCAGTTTGGGTTCGCGAGGCAGACACCATCTCCATATTTAAGAGTAGACTTAATGACTTTCCTCTTTGATAAAGATTATTGTTAGGACTGGCTCAGGTGAGTCTTGAACCATCCTTTAGCAGGTTTGGGTCCTGCTCGATGGGCTCCACCTGGAGCTGCTCAGTTGTCCTTCTGGATCCATCCTCTTCCCTTATGTTTTACATTCTACATTTTTCAACATAATTATAAATACTACATTTTCATCATTTCCATCATATTTGTATGTACTACAATTTCTGGATCCATCCTCTTCATTAATGTTTTACAACCTACATTCTGTCATTATAATTGTAGATACTTTGATCTTCTGTTGTGAATCTGTTCTGTACACAAGACATCTACTTCCTGTCTGTCCGTCCTTCTCTGTTGCTCTTCCTGAGGTTTCTATCATCAGTCAGTCAGTCAGTCAGTCATTTTCTACCGCTTGTTCCTGTTGGGGGTCGCGGGTGACTGGAGCCTATCCTAGTGGCTTTGGGCTTTAGGCGGGGTACACCCTGGACAGTGGCCAACTCGTCGCAGGGCTGACACATAGACAGACAACGATTCACACTTACATTCATCCTCTAGGGCCAATTTGGAGTTATCAATTAATCTACATGCATGTCTTTGGACGGTGGGAGGAAGCCGGAGAACCCGGAGAGAACCCACGGTAACACGGGGCGGACATGCAGACTCCACCCAGAAAGATCATGTGACGTTGGTCCGGTCCGGGATTCGAACCCACAATCTCCTTGCTGGGAGGCAGGAGCGCTAACCACCATGCACCCCTCTATCATTTTTTTCCCTGTTAAAATGTTTTTTTGGGGTAGTTTGCCCTTATTCGGATTGAGGGTCTAAGGACTGAGTGTGTCGTATGTTGTACAGATTGTAAAGCAGTTTGAGGTAAAATTGTTATTCGTGATATTGGGCTGTATAAAGAAAATTGAATTGAAATTAACTGTTGTGTATGGGCTCCGTCACATGCTGAGTCCGGCCATCATTATCAAGAACTCAACACGTCTGTCCTGGAGGTTGTTGACATGGATGTTAAAATCACCAACAATGACTACACAGTCAAAGTCAATACAGATTACAGACAGCAGTTCAGTAAAGTCATTAAATGAGTTTGCACAGTATTTAGGTGGCCTGTAGATATTTAGAAATATAGCTCAAGATTAGAAATTCAACTGAAGAGCCACATATTCAAAGGTTGCAACATTTCCATAAGACATCTTCTTGTATTGGAGCGAATCATTAAACAAAATGGCAGCTCCACCTTCTTTCTTATGCACTTTAGTTTCACTCATAAAACTGAAGTTGGGAGGGTGAGACTAGATAAGAACAGCTGCACTGTTATCTTGGTCCAACCAAGTTTCAGCTAAAAACATGAAATTAAGATTGTGTTCAATAATAAAATCATTGATTAAAAATGTTTTTCCTGACCACGACCTGCCATCATGTCTGTATTATGTTTTCTTCCTGTTGAGACTCTTCTCAGATGGGTGACGCAGGAAGTAAAATAGGTTAGAGATGAACAGTTTTTCTCCTGACTTGTTAAAGCAAAGTCTGTCACCCTTAAAAAGATGTCTGCAGTGCCAGAAAAAGTTGACATTGTCAAACAAAGTGCACTGAATGGAAAGTGCATGCAGTTGAGAGCCAGGTGTTCAGGGCAAACAATAGTTACAGTTAATATTTTCCTACAAAGATGCATAGTAATGATGCAAATACATTAGCCATCATCCTTATCAAGCAAACTAAACATGATTTTAAATAAAGATGCATCAACAATACAGCATACATAGATTTTCCTTTTATCTATTTTATTTTATTATGCTAACAGTGTGAAAACCCAATAACCAATTCCATCATAATTTATTTACTAGAATGACTTAAATGTAATTTTAACTACGAGCCCAAGTCTACCAATCACAGTTGGGACATTAGAAAAGGTTTTACCTTTGACCCAAAACTGCACCACTTAATGGCGATTGTTCTATGACCATTTATTTAATCCCACAATCCTCAGCTTCTTTCTGAGAGCAGCTGTTGCTGCAGACTGCCCATGAATTTAAATAAAATGACATCAATTCACTTAAAATGATTTGTAAGCAGGAAGGGAGTCAGAGTTGGGGGTGCTATTACGCAACATTCATTTCTTTCGTATGAATTTGAATGGCCAGGATAACATATCTAACAACACAACAATCTGAGAACGATTTAAATGACAGCAGCCAGCTAACTGGAACACCAACATACTGCATGTCAAAGCAGCCACAGCACCTACACGGTCAACAACAACAGGAAGTAATGCAAGACGCCTGAAAGGCGATGAAGAGGGAGAGACGGCGCCTGGACGGGCGAGAGATGTGACCCACGACCAGTTCATCATACTTTATAATAATGCAGCAGTGAGGACACTGTTGAGATCTCCCTCTGGGTTCATTGATGAGAAGGGATCCACCTGAGACCTACCACTGTCTTTCAAGCAGTATTTTTTTCCACACAAACAAACAATACAGACATATCTGGGGAAGCAAAAAACACAGATGTGTCTGGAGACACAACCTACAGCGCTTACCATCTTAACGCCACGGCTCCCCCAGTTGTGTCCAAAGTTAAAGGCACAACGCAGTCGGTTATATATGTTAAAGCCACACCCTGTCCAACACTCGTTAACGTTTATGGCTCTTTGTCTCCATACATTCCTGTTCACTTCTGACCTTGGTTTGACCTTTGCCCCACATCCTTTT
>CM022485.1:371675-383637 GCA_011952105.1 Coreoperca whiteheadi
TTCTGACCCTCAATATCCTCGCTTCCCTTATTCTTCCTTTCAGCCTCTGACCCTCAATGTCCTTGCTTCACTTCATTCTTCTTTTCAACCTCTGACCCTCAATGTCCTCGCTTACCGTCATTCTTCTCTTCCTTTCAATCTCTGACCCTCAATGTCCTCACTTCCCTTTGTTCTTCTTGTCCTTTCAACCTCTGACCCTAAATGTCCTCACTTCCCTTCGTTCTTCCTTTGGACCTCTGACCCTTAAGTCTCACTTCCTTTTGTTCTTCTCTTACTTTCAATCTCTGACCCTTAATGTGCTCACTTCCCTTCATTCTTCTCTTCCTTTCAACTTCTGACCCTCAATATCCTCGCTTCCCTTTATTCTTCCTTTAGGCCTCTGACCCTCAATGTCCTCGCTTCCCTTCGTTCTTCCTTTCAACCTCTGACCCTCAATGTCCTCGCTTCCCGTCATTCTTCTCTTCCTTTTAACTTCTGACCCTCAATGTCCTCAAGTCCCTTCGTTCTTCCTTTGGGTCTCTGACCCTCAATGTCCCCACTTCCCTTCATTCTTCTCTTCCTTTCAATTTCTTACCCTCAGTATCCTCGCTTCCCTTCGTTCTTCTTTGGGCCTCTGACCCTCAATGTCCTTGCTTCCCTTCATTCTTCTTTTCAACCTCTGAGCCTCAATGTCCTCGCTTCCCTTCGTTCTTCCTTCCAACCTCTGAGCCTCAATGTCCTTGCTTCCCTTTGTTCTTCTTTTCAACCTCTGACCCTAAATGTCCTCACTTCCCTTTGTTCGTCTCTTCCTTTCAATCTCTGACCCTCAATGTCCTCACTTCCCTTTGTTCTTTTCTTCCTTTCAACTTCTGACCCTCAATGTCCTTGCTTCACTACATTCTTTTCAACCTCTGACCCTCAATGTCCTCGCTTCCCGTCATTCTTCTCTTCCTTTCAACTTCTGACCCTCAATGTCCTCACTTCCCTTTGTTCGTCCCTTCCTTTCAACTTCTGACCCTCAATGTCCTTGCTTCACTACATTCTTTTCAACCTCTGACCCTCAATGTCCTCGCTTCCCGTCATTCTTCTCTTCCTTTCAACCTCTGACCCTCAATGTCCTCACTTCCCTTTGTTCTTTTCTTCCTTTCAACTTCTGACCCTCAATATCCTCGCTTCCCTTCATTCTTCCTTTGGGCCTGTGAGCCTCAATGTCCTCGCTTCCCTTCGTTCTTGTCTTCCTTTCAACCTCTGACCCTCAATATCCTCACTTCCCTTCCTTTCAACCTCTGACCTGGAATGTCTTCACTTCCCTTTGTTCTTCTCTTCCTTTCAACTTCTGACCCTCAGTGTCCTCACTTCCTTTCATTCATGTCTTCCTTGTCACTTTCCTCACTCACTTCCATGTTTGCTTCATTTCTCTGGAAGAGTTTTGTTCTCTGATATCAAAACCTGGTGCTCGAGTTTTTAACGGATTCAGTTTGATCTCTGAAGATAATAAAGATCACAGAGTGTATGTGTGTAGATCACAGTGTTGTGTGTGTCTGTGTGTGTAGATCAGTATTGTGTGTGTGTGTGTAGCTTACAGTGTTGTGTGTGTGTGTGTGTGTGTGTCTAGATCACAGTGTTCAGGATGGGCTCAGAGGGACAGCAGGACATTGAGATGTCCATCCTGACAGCTCTGCTCAAAGGTAACAACATACCTCCAGTTTTTACACTTTAATTAGATAACTTTTAGTTTAGTTTCCATGATTAACACAAATTCCTGATTTGTTTTTACTGCTTCAAACCAGTTTCAGTTTCACATCAGGGTGTTTTATCTGTACACACGGTAAGCGATGAAGAACACAACGGTAACATTTGATGTGATTTCAGGTACGAATGCGTCGGCGTCTGATCAGCTGAGTTTGGCTCTGGCCTGGAACAGAGTGGACATCGCTCGCAGTCAGATCTTTGTGTATGGACTCCACTGGCCTGTGAGTTTACAGATGACATAGATGCTTTTGTCTGTCTTGCTGTCTAAACATGTGATGTGATTGGTGCACAGACGTACGCAACATCAACCTTTTCACAGCTGAGCCCCGCCCAATTCAAACCAGCGAGAACAGATCAGAGAAAGAAAAGCTAAGTCTGTTGTGTGAAAGAACCAAACGAGTAGAAAACAGTGTGTTTCTGTAGGAACACATCAGTCAGTAAGAAACCAACTGAGATAAATATTTTCAGGGGCTCAGGAAAGATAGTGTTTTTGGTTCAACAGAAAGAAACTGAGACTAACCTACAAAGTCTGTCTCTCCATAAACAGTCTTTCAGCTCTCTGTTTGCACAGATCAATAAAGTTAAATCTATTAGAGCCATTAGATTGTATATTTCTGTCTCATGGTGTTTCTGCAGCCTGTGAGCACTTCACCCACCGACCGGCCTAAAAGTCCGGCAGCCCAGCGAGCAGCGGCAGGAGGAGGAGGAGGAGGAAAAGGAAAAGCCAGGGGGAAGAAAGGCAAAGGAGGCAAAACCAAACCTGAACCACCTGAAGAGACAGACCCAAGGAAACTGGAGTTGCTTAACTGGGTAACAGACTGGAGATACTGGAATAAAACAGACAATATGATCCATAATAACCACCAATAGGATCAACTTCGTCAAAGAAAAACACAAGTACTTACTGCACATACCTATTTGTACACACAATGTAACTTATATTCTAATTCATTTCACTTTCAATTTATGTTGCAATTTAGGGGGTTTGAAGGGAAGGAGGACCCAAATCCAGACTGGTAGCAGTGGGGGAAGGAGGTTTTATTGAGTGCCCTTAGAGCGCAAATGAAATCCAAAAAGACCAACAGGCAGGCAAAAATCCAGGAAACAGAAAATAAGGCGGGAGTCCAAGAAGCCACCAACATAAATCCGAGCAATAGTGACACGGGAAGACATAACACAGGGAACACGGGAGGAAAGACAACGGGAGATGAACATCCAGGACATACAATGACGAACTGACCAAGACATAGGGAGAACACACTGGTTAAATACACTCAGGGACAGGGAAACAACGGGACACAGGTGCGCAACGAGACACAGGTGCACACACTCAGGAAATCAGGGGCAGGAAGTAAAGTTGAGCAAGACAGAGGGAAACAGACACCTACCAAAATAAAACAGGAAGAACCAGGCAAAAACATAACTAAACAGACACTTTCAAAATAAGACATGACACTCACAGAACTATAGCAACCTAGAAACAGAATAAAACACAACACACTCCAAAAAACCCCAACATATACACCAAAGACCCCACAACATAATTTATTGCCAAGTAGGTTCACACATACAAGGAATTTGCTTTGGTGTTTTGGTGCAAAACATTAAAATGTAGAGAAAGATAAAGCGAGTACTGCAGGTCAACAATCATAAATATACGAAAAAACATTTACAATAAGATATTAAAGAATTTATGACAGTTTGAGCAAATTGCTTAATAGTTTTGTGTGTTGTGTGTGTACAACAATCTGCTCTCAGTTCATAAACCGGTCCACTCAGCCGCTCTGTCCCATTGTACCCAAACATAGAACTCACCGCTGGAGGATCCACCTTGAGCAGACACGACTGACTGACAGACGGGCTGACAGACTGACTGACTGACTGACTGGCTGACTGACTGACTGAATGACTGACCACCTGACTGGCTGACTGGCTGGCTGACTGCCTGACTGACGGGCTGATTGACTGCCTGACTGACGGACTAACTGACTGAGGGACTGACGGACTGGCTGACTGACAGGCTGACAGACTGACAGAATGGCTGACTGACTGACTGACGGGCTGACAGACTGAGGGACTGACTGACAGACTGACTGGCTGACTGACCAACTGACTGACAGACTGACTGACTGACTGACTGAGGGGCTGACAGACTGGCTGACAGACTGAGGGACTGACTGACTGACTGATGGACTGACTGACTGACTGACTGACTGACTGACTAACGGGCTGGCTGACTGGCTGACTGACTGACTGAGGGGCTGACAGACTGGCTGACTGACTGAGGGGCTGACAGACTGGCTGACTGACTGACTGGCTGACTGACTGACTGACTGACTGACTGACTGACTGACTGACTGACTGACGGGCTGGCTGACTGGCTGAATAACGGGCTGGCTGACTGGCTGACTGAGTCACTGACTGACTGACTGACGGGCTGACGGACTGACTGACTGACTGACTGAATGACTGACCAACTGACTGGCTGACTGAATGACTGACCAACTGACTGGCTGGCTGGCTGGCTGACTGACTGACTGACGGGCTGACGGACTAACTGACTGAGGGGCTGGCGGACTGGCTGACTGACGGGCGGACTGACTGACTGACCAACTGACTGACTGACTGACGGGCTGGCTGCCTGACTGAGGGGCTGACGGTGTGGCTTACTGACTGAATGACTGATTGCCTGGCTGGCTGACGGACTGACGGACTGAGTGACAGACCGGCTGACTGGCTGGCTGGCTGGCTGACTGAATGACTGACTGAATGACTTACTGACTGACTGACTGACTGACTGGCTGACTGACTGACTGACTGATTGTTTATAGCTTGACCTTAATAAACCCATTATAGCTACTAAATTGTGTCGTTAGCTTGAAAGGTTTTGGATACAAAACTGAAATGTTGGTGCACCTGAAATCTGAAAAGTCTATGTAGCTGTTAAACTGAACCAACAGGTAACCTCAACCAAACAGGTGTGGACAGTAGCCGTGTTGTTCATGGTGGAGGAACAAACTGTAGTATTTATTCTCAACAAGTCATCTGCATTTCTGAGTGAGAACTAGTTTAACAAAATGTGTTGGTGTTGAGTAATTATTGTAGGTTAGTCAGTTGACTGTTGGGAGGTACTGATGATGGTGATGATGTTGCGACAGGTGAACTCTCTGGAACAGGCCATGATGGATGCTCTGGTGTTGGACAGGGTGGACTTTGTTAAGCTGCTGATCGAGAACGGCGTCAACATCCATCACTTCCTGACTATTCCTCGTCTGGAGGAGCTGTACAACACGGTGAGACACACCTGAGTACACGACTCCTCAGTGTCTGCACCAAGAGCTAATGCATCACCTGGATTCAAACCCCAGCTGCTATAAGTAGAGGACAGTTATCCCCCAGTAAGGACCCTGAGGTCATGTCCCCGCCATACTTCTGGGAATTAGACGTTTTGAGACACCTGGTAGTAAATTTCTAGGCTGAATCTAGTAGTTTTAGATGAGATACTGTATATTCTCCGGTTGCTAAAAAAGCACATGTGAATTAATCAGATGATGTGAAATACACTCACATGTATGCAGCATTTCACAACATGTGAAATGAGTCAATTTGTGAAAAAAACATGTAAACATATATACACACACATATACAGTATATGACTGTTGTTTTAAGACAGACTTGAAAACTTCTGAACGCATCCTTTAAAGGAGGAGCCAGTTATTTACGGTGCAGTTTTAGTCAGAGAACCTAAAACGGCAGACTGACCTTATTCGCAGTGACTGAGAATACATATTATTTGTTCATTTTGGTGTTGGATACACTTGTGTTTGGTGGGGATGGGTGTGTCCACAGTGTTTCTGGAGTTTTGAGCTCTTCAAACGTTTCTCTTCTCGTTCTGAAGATGCGTTATGAAACAAAAGCTTTCTGCTTTAACCTCTATATTCTCATGTTTATCTGCAGCTTAACATCCATCAGTGATCCACTTCATCTTATGTTATATCACCGCCGTCTCTAATCTTTATCTGCTCTTAAAACAGCATGTGGTGCTCACGTGAGTCATATTACTGCCAGATGAAAGTGAAGCTGGGCTGCTGTCTGTGTGCGACCAGCTCTTTTCATAATGTTCACACTGAACCATCTGCTCATGTGAAGTGAAACAAGACCAGTTAGAACCAACAGATATGTCTGTAATCTGACTTTTAACTCAATTTCATGAGCAACATTCTGCGATTTCTGTGTTTACATGGAAAGTACATTTTAAAAATTACTACATTATTTGCAAGGACTGGGTCATAATTCAATATATTTTATTGATTATCAGTGAAAGTGTATTGTGATGATATAATCATATCATGTTTTCATTTCAGAAACTTCTGCTGCCCAAATTAATGAATCAAAGAAGTTTGTAATAAACTGAACTGAACAACATTCTGCTGTAATGTGTAACATGGATTTGCAGACATGTGCTGTATCATGATATATATTGTTATTAATGTTGTGATATTGTTCTCAACCATATCACCCAGTCCTAATACACAGGACGCCTTTGCATACTACAATTTAATGGCAAGAACAATAGTTAGATTAAAAATATTTTCCATGACTTTTTCAAAACAGCTTTACCCTGCCTGGAAAACAACATTTTCAAATTCCGTTGCTTATCCAGATTTTTCATGACTGCATGAAAAGCAGAGTTTTTTGTAATTGTTTGACTTTTCATCGGTTTCCTGTTTGTTTCCTGTTTTGCCTGTAGAAGTTGGGTCCGGCCAACACACTGCACTTTGTGGTCAGAGACGTGAAAAAGGCGAGTACTGTGTTTTTAAACAGATGGAGCTGAATTTGCAACATGAAATCACAATATGGCCGAGTGCAACATCCAAATCACAGGAGCTGCAGTTTATTGATGTGACAGACGGCTTTATAATGAAGTCCTGCAGAGCTGCAGAGATGCCTACAGGTGGAAGAAAACATGTCTGTTTGGTTCAGACTCCAACAAACGTCACATCATCAGGATTTATTATTCTTTCATTAATCGTAACATCTGTCAAAATGATATGATTTTCTTACCATATCATGCAGCCCTAGCGCTTTCTGATGGTAAGTCGGTCTGCATGTTGTTAGCAGAGTCCAGCTGCTCATGAATTGTAGTAATTTTGGAGTTGGAAAGTATCAAAAAGCACAGCATTGTTCATTAGAAGAAGGAGAATGGTGAATAGCGTCACTACACTCTACATGTCTGATGGCAGCGGCTTTCTGCCCATAAGTACAACCATTCACACACACACACATGCTGAAGGCTCAGCTGGGAGCTAATGGGGGGTTCAGTATCTTGCTCAAGCACACTTCGACATGTGGGCTGGGGGAACCCGCGATCGAACCCCCGACCCTCTGACTGGTGGACGACCCGCTCTGCGAAAAGAGTTGTCACCTGTTTTTATGGTCGATACATAACGACTGACAGCGGGTTGATCCTCAGATGTGTTTAGGATGTGAGATGAACTGAAGCTGAGCTGTATGTTGAAAACAGAACTGTGGGAAAAATTGAACCCAGTGTAGAGAAATGTGAGTTAGAAACTGTAAAAAAAAACAACTAAGATTTTTTGAATTTGATTTCTGTAAGTCGACTTATTACAAGCTGCACCCATCTCTGCCCTGGAGAGATTGTCATGGACAGTTTCACTGACGTCCGTGTTCTATGCTTAATGTCTCTCAGTATTTATTATACTGTTTGTTGTTAATAAAACACAATGTTGTATTTTTGGCTCCTTAATAGTTTCTGATCTGATGATGCGACAGGACATAAGAGCTGATCTGACATCAGTTCTAATCATCAGAGGCATTTTACATTATTCATTTTAAAAACAAACTCTAATCATCATTGCAGAGGTGCATCTTTGCTCCCAGACTTATCCTGATTTTATTATAATATTCACTCTGTTACTGCAATTTTTACAGTACTGACACAGTGTTTCCTGTTATAAATTAACAATAATATTGTACTTGATAATTAAATAAACACTTTGTAATTTAGTACAAACGTGTGATAAAGTGGAACTGGATGTGTTTGAACTTTAGATAGTTTGTCTGTTTGACAGTGAGAGAGGAAAATCTACAAGAATGGATCAATAAAAGAGGGATAAAACAAGGATTTGTGTTTCAGGGGAATCTTCCTCCAGATTACCAGATCACGTTGATCGATATTGGCCTGGTGCTGGAGTTCCTGATGGGTGGAGCTTACCGCTGCAAATACACCAGGAAGAGCTTCAGGACGCTCTACAACAACCTGTACGGCCTCAAACGAGTGAGCAAACCTCCAATAAACATAACACTTCATTCACTTAGCTGCCACAACATGAACCTAAGGACAGAGATGATCCACTAGGTGGCAGCACAGAGGCGGAGAACTGATCACACTAACATGTCAGAGAAACTTCCCACTAAACCACTTGAGTTAATAAATGACACGTAAAGTCGCTCTATCACACTAGAAATCAGAATCAGGTTTATTGCCAAGTCGGTTTTTACATACAAAGAACTTGCATTGAGATACGTCCGAGCAAACTATCTATTGAGCCTCGTCCCCTGAGCCTGTTTATTTTTTTATAGTGTGATAGGTCTTTTCTTTTATCCACAGAAATCCAGTAATTCTGTCCTCAATAAATCTGTGAAACATCTCTGACGTATATGTGAGACAAACTCCCAGACAACTGGAAAAAGTAAAATAAGTTCCGTTGAGACAAACGCTCTAAAATGGGACCTGGATCAGTGTAATAAGGTCATTAATTAACTCAACACACAGTGGATTCAGGGTGAAGTTACTCTTTAAATTCCAGTTCTGCTGCTTGAAACATGACGAGTAAAAATGTCCCGTGGCTCTAATATCAGTACGCTTCTGTAAATGTAAACTTGTTATATTTTCTTTTACAGCCTAAAGCTCTAAAACTTCTTGGAATGGAGGTTTGTTATTTATGATTTTAAATATTTTTGAGTTGATGGTGGATTTAGTTTCTGACACGTGGACTCGTACATGTGGCCCCTGCAGGACGACGAGCCCCGTCCGAAGGGTAAAAGAAAGAAGAACAAGAAGAAGGAGGAGGAGCTGGATATTGATGTGGACGACCCCGAGGTCAGCAGGTTTCAGTATCCCTTCCACGAGCTGATGGTGTGGGCCGTGCTGATGAAGCGCCAGAAGATGGCGCTGTTCCTATGGCAGCGGGGGGAGGAGGCCATGGCCAAAGCTCTGGTGGCCTGTAAACTGTACAAGGCCATGGCCCATGAGTCGTCCCAGAGCGAGCTGGTGGAAGACATCTATCAGGACCTGGAGAACAACTCCAAGTGAGTCCCACAGAACCCGAGTCCAGGTCTTGGTCAGACCAGGGAGCCCAGATATGTAGCAGGTCCAGACTGGAATCTGTTCTTTGATCACGTCTGAACATCAAAAAGAAATAAAGCTTGAATGTAAAAAGAACCGGCTTGGTGAGCAGCTAAGACTCGTGAAGCTCAGCTGATCTGAGGACAGTTGCTGCTGTAAATTAGAACCACATCCTGTTTTCTTTCTGCTGCTGTCATGTGATCAGCTGATCTCTGAGCCAATCACTCAAAACATCACATGACGTTTCAAAGATTCTAGTATTTTCAGATTCAGATGAATGTCTTTCTACGAACTTACTGGTGGACTGTAACTACCACTTTACTCAAGTACTGAATTCTACTTAAGTACTTGTACTTTTCTTGAGTATTTTCATCGACCTACATTTCTCTGACAGAAAACATGTGAAGAGGTTATAAAATGTTTTGTTTTGTTCTAAATTAAACTCTAACAGTTTATACAAGTACAGCTAAAACGATCAATCATCTAGTTGATTGGCAGAAAACTATTTTGATTGTTTACATAATTTTTCATGTGGAAACATTTGGTGGATAATGTCGCACCCCGTCTGCCTGTGTTGTAATCGCAGCCTCTCTGTGTTGTGTGAAACCGTTGGCATTGGGTTTGAATGAATTATGTTTTACGATGATCTGCAAGATAAAATGACTGTTTTTATCAATGAGGTCTGGTGGGCAGTAGCGCCCATTTGTTTTGGTCTGAGATGCAGCTGCTCCTCTAAGTACATTTTCCTGATTATACTTACATACTTTTACTTAAGTAACATTTCCAAGTATTTTTACAGTGTTTTTTCTTGAAACACCAACATCC
The DNA here is from genome assembly GCA_011952105.1 of Coreoperca whiteheadi. Taxonomy (NCBI): domain Eukaryota; kingdom Metazoa; phylum Chordata; class Actinopteri; order Centrarchiformes; family Sinipercidae; genus Coreoperca; species Coreoperca whiteheadi. Next base: position 381,601 of record CM022485.1, read on the forward strand.
TGAGCTTTTGCTCATCTTTCACTGTCCGAGGAATAAAGCAGTGGATCAAAGTCTGACAGCTGTGTTTGACATGTCCTAACAAGGTCACCGTTCTGAGCGTTAACCCTTTGATTTAGGTAACAACATCTCAGGACAAACTTTATTCCACTAGAATGTGAGGTTTCCTGGTGTGCAACGAACATCACAGCCTGAGGGGGGTGCTGGTGTGTCTGTAGACTCAGTGTGTTTTCTGTGCAGGGAGTTTGGGCAGCTGGCCTACGAGCTGCTGGATCAGTCGTACAAACATGACGAGCAGGTGGCCATGAAGCTGCTGACGTATGAACTGAAGAATTGGAGTAACTCCACCTGTCTGAAGCTGGCTGTCGCTGCCAAACACAGAGACTTCATCGCACACACCTGCAGCCAGATGCTGCTGACGGACATGTGGATGGGCTGTCTGAGGATGGGCAAGAGCAACAGCCTCAAGGTACCGGCAACACAGGTCTGAGGTCTGTGCGGGACCTGGACCCGACCCTTCACAGAAATACTCAGAGATTTAAATCCATAACTGAAACAACACAACTCACTCGCTCTGCCTGCTGTTAACATGTGATCTGGATATCTCCCCTTGAGCAGGTGTAAACACAAACACAAGTGAGATCAGATCTCAGCAGGCGTGCCAACTCATTTACATCTTTACAGAAGGATAACGCCTACCAATGGTAGGTTGAAGTGTAAAGATCACATGGTGATACCTGGTGGAAACAAGGTCCCAACAGACTGACAGTACTAGGAGATACTATAAAGGGAAAATGAACACGTCATATATAGTCATTCTATAAAGGAAAACTATGACAAATGAGCAGGTAAAAGATTCATAGAAGATAAATAAAAGTTGTAATTATTCCATCACCCGATTAGAGCTAAAGGAAATAAAAATACAGCTGGCTGCTTCTTCTTTCCCTTTGGGCTGTTCCCTTTCAGGGGTCGCCACAGCGAATCATGTGCCTCCATCTAACCCTGTCCTCTGCGTCCTCTTCACTCACACCAATTAACTTCATGTCCTCTCTCACTACATCCATAAATCTCCTCTTTGGTCTTCCTCTAGACCTCCTGCCTGGCAGCTCCAACCTCAGCATCCTTCTACCAATATATTCACAGTCTCTCCTCTGAACGTGTCCAAACCACCTCAATCTGGCCTCTCTGGCTTTATCTCCGAAACATCTAACATGAGCTGTCCCTCTGATGGACTCGTTCCTGATCCTGTCCATCCTCGTCACTCCCAAAGAGAACCTCAACATCTTAAGCTCTGCCACCTCCAGCTCTGCCTCTTGTCTTTTCTTCAGTGCCGCTGTCTCTAAGCTGTACAACATCGCTGCTCTCACCACCGTCTTGAACACCTTTCCTTTCATTCTTGCTGATACTCTTTTATCACACAACACACCTGACACTTTTCTCCACCCGTTCCAACCTGCTTGCACTCGCCTCTTCAGCTCTTTTCCACAGTCTCCATTGCTCTGAACCGTTGACCCTAAGTACTTAAAGTCCTGCACCTTCTTCCCCTCTGCTCCCTGTAACCTCACCGTTCCACCTGGGTCCCTCTCATTGACACACATGTATTCTGTCTTACTGCGGCTAAGCTTCATTCCTCTGTTTTCCAGAGCAGACCTCCATCTCTCTAGATTCTCCTCCACCTGCTCCCTGCTCTCACTATAAATAACAATGTCATCCGCAAACATCATAGTCCATGGAGATTCCTGTCTAAGCTCATCCGTCAGCCTGTCCATCACCAGAGCAAACAAGAAGGGGCTCAGAGCCGATCCTTGATGCAGACCCACCTCCACCTTGAACTCCTCTGTCACCCCTACAGCACACCTCACCACGGTCTTACAGCTCTCATACATGTCCTGCACCACTCTAACATACTTCTCTGCCACTCCAGACTTCCTCATGCAATACCACAGCTCCTCTCTCGGCACCCATACGCTTTCTCTAAATCTACAAAGACACAATGCAACTCCCTATGACCTTCTCTGTACTTCTCCATCAGCATCCTCA
>CM022485.1:389705-412316 GCA_011952105.1 Coreoperca whiteheadi
ATTTGTACAGGTTGGCCAGACAAAGAGATAGAGATGGGAAGGATGTGCAGCAGGTTAGGGTGATTAAAGATAAGGATGGAAATGTATTGACAGGTGCCAGGAGTGTGATGGGAAGATGGAAGGAGTACTTTGAAGAGTTCATGAATGAGGAAAATGAAAGGGAACGAAGAGTAGAAGAGGTGACTGGTGTGGAGCAGGAAGTAGCAAAGATTAGCAAGAGTGAAGTGAGGAGAAGGTTGAAGAGGATGAAGAGTGGAAAGGCAGTTGGTCCTGATGACATACCTGTGGAGGTATGGAAGTGTCTAGGAGAGGTGGCAGTAGAGTTTCTGACTAGTTTGTTTAACAAGATCTTGGAGAGTGAGAGGATGCCCGAGGAATGGAGGAGAAGTGTACTGGTGCCAATTTTCAAGAACAAGGGAGATGTGCAGAGCTGTGGCAACTACAGAGGAATAAAGCTGATGAGTCATACAATGAAGTTGTGGGAAAGAGTAGTGGAAGCTAGGCTAAGGGCAGAGGTGAGCATTTGTGAGCAGCAATATGGTTTCATGCCTAGAAAGAGCACAACAGATGCAGTATTTGCTTTGAGGATGCTGATGGAGAAGTACAGAGAAGGTCATAAGGAGTTGCATTGTGTCTTTGTAGATTTAGAGAAAGCGTATGACAGGGTGCCGAGAGAGGAGCTGTGGTATTGCATGAGGAAGTCTGGAGCAAGGATCGGCTCTGAGCCCCTTCTTGTTTGCTCTGGTGATGGACAGGCTGACGGATGAGCTTAGACAGGAATCTCCATGGACTATGATGTTTGCGGATGACATTGTGATTTGTAGTGAGAGCAGGGAGCAGGTGGAGGAGAATCTAGAGAGATGGAGGTCTGCTCTGGAAAACAGAGGAATGAAGCTTAGCCGCAGTAAGACAGAATACATGTGTGTCAATGAGAGGGACCCAGGTGGAACGGTGAAGTTACAGGGAGCAGAGGTGAAGAAGGTGCAGGACTTTAAGTACTTAGGGTCAACGGTTCAGAGCAATGGAGACTGTGGAAAAGAGGTGAAGAGGCGAGTGCAAGCAGGTTGGAACGGGTGGAGAAAAGTGTCAGGTGTGTTGTGTGATAAAAGAGTATCAGCAAGAATGAAAGGAAAGGTGTTCAAGACGGTGGTGAGAGCAGCGATGTTGTACAGCTTAGAGACAGTGGCACTGAAGAAAGGACAAGAGGCGGAGCTGGAGGTGGCAGAGCTTAAGATGTTGAGGTTCCCTTTGGGAGTGACGAGGATGGACAGGATCAGGAACGAGTACATCAGAGGGACAGCTCATGTTAGATGTTTCGGAGATAAAGCCAGAGAGGCCAGATTGAGGTGGTTTGGACACATTCAGAGGAGAGACTGTGAATATATTGGTAGAAGGATGCTGAGGTTGGAACTGCCAGGCAGGAGGTCTAGAGGAAGACCAAAGAGGAGATTTATGGATGTAGTGAGAGAGGACATGAAGTTAATTGCTGTGAGTGAAGAGGACGCAGAGGACAGGGTTAGATGGAGGCACATGATTCGCTGTGGCGACCCCTGAAAGGGAACTGCCGAAAGGAAAAGAAGAAGAAGATACATATATATGCAATAGCAGCGTAAAAGTACTGCTTTTCCTGCTTTGCCTGTAATGTTTTGCTTTCAGCCTCCACCCTGAGGATTTCCTTCTCAAGCAGCATCTGCTGAATATTGTCCGGTGTCCTCCGGTTGGTTGGTGCTCCTTGATAATGTATCCTAGCAACACAGGCTGCTATGCAATAGTCAAATTCACATGGGCATTCTCATGGACGTGCATCGCAAAGACCGGCAAAGCTAAGACTAGGCTTAAGGTTGTTCCGTGCAACCGACTTAAATCCATTCTAAAGACGGGTCTTAACAAAGACCGACTGAGCAGTTCGGACCAGGCTAAGTAAAGACCAGTTGGTGCAACTGGCCCGAACTTTAACCAATACAATAAAGAAATTAAAAATAAAGTAAGGTAAAACAGGAAAAGACAAACAGAAGGAGGAAACTTCAATGGATATAGAGATAAAACAGATATACCCACAACGTAATAAATGAATAAGAATAAAAAACAAAAAAAACCAGTTAATTGTTCTTTGTGTTTTTGACTTGATCAATGTTTTAATTGCTGCATCTGATCCAACAATAGCTTGTATAGAGTTTTTGACATGGGATTAGCATCCCGACACTCTAATAGCTAACAGTTAGCATCCAGGCTAAAGAAAGTTTTTAAGTAGAAGCAAAACTGTTTTACTATAAAGACCTGCCCAATGATGATGTTTAAAACTCTCTTCTCTTTGAATTTGTCACGGAGTGCTGGCAAATAGGAAAACAGGCAACGGGGAAAAGGACCAAAACGCAGACAGAGGGGGTCGATGTCGAGTGGTGGTTTGTTGTCCAAAACTCCAAACATTGACAGGCAGCCAGAACACACCAGGTTACGTAGGTAACCATGGTTCCCTGATAGGGAACGAAACGCTGCGTCAGCTGACGTTATGGGGAACGCCTTCAGCGTGACGGCCTCTGAATCTCTGTAACAACTTAAACCAATCTTGATTGGGTTTAACGTCAACACGTGACGCACGCCGGCGGAACCGGAGGTATAAAGGGAGCTGGCTTCACTGTTGTCGTCAGCCTTCTGATCGACTGCAGCAAGCCGCTCACAGGCATGCCGGAAGTATGGCAGCGAGACGCAGCGTCTCGTTCCCTATCAGGGAACCATGGTTACCTACATAACCTGGTATGTTCCCTTTCAAGGGAACTTCAACGCTGCATCAGCTGACTCTATAGGGAACGCAATACCAACTCCGCCATGCTGAAGGGATGCCTGTCACGAGTGTGAAGCCAGCAGGGCACACTTCAGGACAAGAGAGCCACAGACCCCGGATTATTTAAGCGGACTAGGCTGTAAAATCTCACAAAAGTGTGAGGCAAGGATCATTCTGCAGCATCGCATATATCGGATAGGGGGATTCCCGACCACCAAGCTCTGGAGGATGCCATACTCCGTGTGGAGTGGGCTCTGATCGACAGAGGTGAAGGCAAACCGCACACCTCGTAAGCCGAAACAATAGCCTCAGCTATCCACCTGCTAATAGTGTGTTTGGAAGCCGGGCAGCTCTTACGAGGGGGCCCGAAGCATACCAGCAATTGGTCCAAATTGCACCACTGGGATGTCCTCCGGACATAAATCTCCAGGGCTCTGACCGGACAAAGCAGTTGCAGCCTCTCACCTTCCCGTTCCGCCGATTCTGAAGGAAGATGGAACGCCTGTAAGACTACCAGCTGGGCCACCTCAGTGGGTACTTTAGGTACATAACCCGGCCTAGGATGCAGGATGGCTTTAACTGCGCCTGGAACGATCTCCAGGTTGGCAGGAGCCACTGACCGGGACTGCAGATCTCCCACTCTCTTGAGAGAAGTCATGACCAGCAAAAATGCCATCTTTAAGGCCAGACACCTGTCCGATGCATCGTCCAGTGGCTCGAACGGTGCTGTGGTCAATCCATCCAGCACCACCGTCAGATCCCACGGAGGGACTCTGACTCGAACCGGATGCCTCATCCTCAAGGTGCCACGAAGGAAACTGGTAACAAAGCGGTGCTTCCCAAGCGAGCAGCCATCCACCAAACTGTGGAATGCTGCGATTGCAGCCACATACACCTTTAGTGTAGCGGGGGAGAGTCCAGCTGAAAACCCGCCTTGGAGAAACTCCAGCACTGAAGCCATCGGGCAGGAACTGGGTCAAGGCACCAGGCACCATTTCGTGAAAATGTTCCACTTGCCCGCGTACAGTTTCCTCGTGGAGGGGGTGTAGGATGGTCTCAACTACCTCGGTAGAGAGACCGGCAGCTCGGAGGTGGTCCCCTCAGGGGCCAGACCCACAGCTTCAATTTCCCCGGGTAGGGATGGAATACTTCCGGTTCCGGTTCCGGTGTGAGAACGCTGTGCGCGTCTGGCTGCCGCTTCACGCTGTGAACGCCAATTTTTGTTTTGCCCATTTACCATTGGGATTATTCATCAACTTTGGTCATTCTCCATTTCACCTTGGGATTATTCATCAACTTTGGTCACTCTCCATTTCACTTTGGGATTATTCATCAACTTTGGTCACTCTCCATTTCACCTGCTGCGAGCCCTCGCTGTGTCTGCTGGATTATGGTCTTCCCGTTGGCCGCCTCGTCACGGTTGGTGAGTGAGTCTCCACTCTCTCTCTGACCGTCTCGTTAATTGCGCGGTCTTTCCTGCTGATCCTCTGATCGTTCGACATCTCTGGCTGAGTCGGTCTCCACCCTCTCTGCTGGTGGTGTTGCTGTTTGTGGACGCCGTCGTTGCTCCTCAGGCTTTTGTGGATGTGTATTCGCCGCACAGTTCAGCTGTTTTCTGTGTGACAATGCGTCGGATAATGCTGGACAAAAAGTTAGTTTTTCTTTTCCTCGTCGTTAGTGGCATCTACAGCATGTCATTAACATACTCTACATCTGTTTTGTGGACCTTAAACTGCCATCCGCGTCTTGACTCTGGGATTTATGAACTTCTTCGCCGACCACGCTACGTCCATCGCTATACCAGGCACTTACGCAATGAACATTGCACTACTGTGCACTGCATTCCGTCGATCTGGACCAGTAGATCGGTCGTTCACAGGTCTTCGTCTTCATGTCGTTCAAGAGATACTGCTTCATTAAGGTCCCTTGCTAGGGATAATTGTCACCACTATAAGGTTAAATCTGGTGTGTGCTTATCTCAGAATGTTTCACTACTAAATTGCCGTTCATTGACTGAAAAAGCTTCCCTACTCAATGATAGAATCACTGATACTAAACTGGACATGTTGCTTCTCACAGAAACCTGGCAGTCACCAAATGACTACTTTCACCTGAACCTTCTTACTCCATCTGGTTATAAGTATTTGTCAAAGCCACGTCTCTGTGGTAGGGGTGGTGGCATGGCAGTGGTTTATCGTGATACTATGAAAATTATCATGGCTGAATTTCATAATGTTAAATCTTTTGAATACATGGCTTTTAAAGTGCTTGCTCATACAACTCTGCTGGTCATATTAGTATATCGTCCTCCTAAGTCTCTGTCAGATTTCTTCTCTGAACTCAATGAATTACTCACTCTGGCCTTTGCTGTATCCTCCCATGTTATGCTGCTTGGTGATTTCAATATCCATTTTGACACTATCTGCTCTAATACCAGCGACCTTATATTAACTTTGGATAATTTCAGTCTCATACAACATGTTGATTTTCCTACTCACAGCCGTGGTCACATGCTTGATCTTGTTTGCACGTCAGGAATTAATAACGTCTCTGTCTCTGGAACACAAATTGGTATCTCTGATCATGAACTTATAACAGTTAGATTTGACTTTCCTCTTGCGGAACCTTGTCTCAAAACTACTATTAATTATCGCAATGTTAAATCTGTCAATCCCCTGTCATTCTCAGATTCTATTAGTGCATCTTCTCTGTCATCTTACTCTGATTTATCTTGTCCTTCTGCTGTTCTCTCATCTTATAACTCTGCTATCTCTGAAGCCTTAGACAATCACGCCCCTATGTTAACTAAGCTGGTACCTACTTCTCATACATCACCCTGGTATACACCTGAGCTCCGACTCATGAAACAAACTGGCAGACGCCTCGAGCGCCGATATAGGAAAAGTGGCCTGGAAGTGCATTACCAAGATTTCTGTGCCCACCAGTTGAATTACAAACTAGCTCTCAATAACACACGTACAGCATACTATGCCTCTATAATCAACACTGCTAAAAGTCGACCAAAGACATTATTTTCAACTGTTAACAAACTTCTTAACCCATCATCGCATCTTATTACTGGCTCAATTGACATCTGTAACTCATTCCTCCACTTCTTTGTAAATAAGATAAAATTCATCTATGAAACATTTTCATCTAACTCATCTGAAGTCTTCTCTAACTGGTCCTCACCACAGTCCATAAAACACACCCTCTCTAGCTTTACACCCACCAATACTTCGGCTGTTAGCAACCTAATTGCTCATACCAGCTCATCCACTTCGCCAGCGTCTCCTCAATACCTGGCATGCCGCCGTAACCGTTTTATTTACACCTGCTGATCGAAGCATACTGGCGACCAGTCGGGCTAGAAAGCCGTGTAGAATACGGCCGGGACCAGGACTTCGACACCTCAGTGTGGAGGTCCGGAAAGAACGGTAAATCCCGACGCGAGCGAGGAGGTGGGGCTACGAGGAAACGCTCGTCGAGCTTACTCCGACGACGAGTGTCCTGCTCTTCTGCTGGCCAAGCAATATTGAGCCTAGCCACCGCACGGGAAACCACCTCCAGCAGCTCTTCATACTGCGGAGACTGCGCTGACGAGCCACCCATGTCACCGCCTTCCGCTCCGAGCACATTGAGTTCCTCGGAACTAGAGTCCCGGTGAGCGGGCTCCCGCTCCGGGATGGAAGAAGCCGCAGACTCGGTGCGGGCTTCTGGACCCCGAAAGCGAGAGAAAGAACCCGTGGATGAAGGGAAAGACAGAGCCGAAGCTGTCTCACCTTTCGTCGCCAAGGTCCATCTGCGATCCCCAGGAGTGTAGTCGCCGGGATGCCTCAGCAACCGCCGGGGAGCAGAGCTGGCCGCCTTCCTCAAAAAGTGCCAGCCGAGAGCGGAGCTTCCTAACCGGGAAACGCTCACAATGCACACAGCCAGCCCCCTCGAGGGCTGCTAGTGCATGCTCTCTCCCCAAGCAGGCCGCACACATATCGTGTGTGTCACCGTCGGGAATATAGCGTGGGCAGGGATACACGCACTGCCGAAACCGCTTCGCACTCGCCATTTCTCAGAGACCCAGAGCGCTTGCTGAAGATCAGAAGACTGACGACAACAGTGAAGCCGGCTCCCTTTATACCTCCGGTTCCACCAGCGTGCGTCACATGTTGACGTTAAACCCAATCAAGATTGGTCTAAGTTGTTACAGAGATTCAGAGGCCGTCACGCTGAAGGCGTTCCCCATAGCGTCAGCTGACGCAGCATTGAAGTTCCCTTGAAAGGGAACCAACAGGGCAGTGAAGAGTATGAACTGACACACAGACAGGTGAACTAAATGACATAGGTGAAAACACTCAAAGCAATCAGGGAAATCACATACATGAAGCAAAACTGAGAGACACATGAGGGAACAAACCAGTTACAAAATAAAACAGGAACTAACAAACTAAACAGGAACAGACATATTCAAAATAAGACAGGAACTCACAGAACACAAACCACAAAGCATGACAAAATCAATACAATTAATATTTCCAGAAAGCAAATGTCATGTCTGTTCTGATTTAAAGTCAGTGGAACTGAGTTACATGTCTAGTTACTGCCAATAGTACAAAAGTAGTGGAATTGCAGCATTACTCCCAACTAATTTACTAAGACGTCCATGAATGGACACAGTGTTTTCATCAGAACCAGGTTTGTGTGCACATACAGGGAAGTTGATGTCGCTCTGTGTGCACACAGCAGAAGGTCAGTAAAAACAGGGACCACGAGCTCAACAAGGTAGATGCACATTAAGCTACTGTGTGCAAAGTAGGTTTTAAAAGCAGTGAAAAATAATAATCATCTCTGGTGTGGTTCTTCTCCAGATGATTGACATGTTGTACTTCGTGGTCATCATGCTGGTGGTGTTGATGAGTTTTGGCGTCGCTCGGCAGGCCATCCTCCACCCGGACGAGGAGCCAACATGGCGTCTGGCTCGAAACATCTTCTACATGCCATACTGGATGATCTACGGAGAGGTGTTTGCAGACTCCATAGACCGTAAGACTAGAGTTCATAGTAAGACTTCCAGTCAGACACCTGTTAGTCCTCCCTGTCTGTCCTCACCTGCTGTCCTCCCCGTGTGTCCTCCCCTGCTGTCCTCTGCCCTCATACAGTGTATATATATATACACAGTACATATACAGTATATGTATATATACTGTATGTACACAGTCAGCCCAATCCTGCTCTCCATGTGGAAATATTAACTGTCTGAAAACTGTTATTTCCATTAAAGAACTTTATAATTTACTATAATTATAATTAGCAAAAATTGATTTGTTGTTCCATTTATTTACTGAAAACTTTATTCTTCATATATTTTGACAATATTAATTCTCTGCTGTGTAGATAATAAAACTTTTCCATATTGTACTTTTCCCCTTAAAGGTGAATATTTTGACACGTTAATCTTTTTTATTTTATTGTTGTTTTGAAAATGTTCCTCAGTGTTTCTGACCTGAAGTCTTCTCACTGACTGTTCATGTTGTTGATTATTTTCTGTCTCTTTTTCCTTCGACTATTGGACAGTTTATGCGATGGAAATCAATCGTAAGTGTCTCACATTCAATTTACTGTGTAGTGCAAATGTTACTGCTCATTATTTATTTCCAGTTGTAGATGCAGGCAGGTAGTTTAGTTACGTGCACAGACAAATACAGTGTTTCCTGGGACAGCTTCACAATAAAAGCATTAAAATGTTTTAATGTGAAGCCAGAACACTTTATTACAAACTGCGTCATTTCCTGTCAATCCATTGTGTGTCTTGTACTTCACTTGAGTTTTACTTTGATACTTCAAGTACAATTTCAACTAACACTTTTGTACTTTTACTTAAAGTAAGTGTCAATATGTAAAATGAAGAGGACTTTTACTTGTCTTCTAACGGAGGGAAACCTGCTGTTCATTCTGGCATCACGTCAACTAAAATGTGGCATTCCAATGTAAACAAACACGCATGTAAACACAATGGGCGACATCAAGGTCATGTCCATAAGTCGATACGTTAATGATCGCGACAGGCCTAACTGGGTAGAGTTTCCACAGTTACTCCTGTTGTTCCACCGTCTGCTATTTCCACTATCTGGCAATAGGTGCCGGGGGAAACCTATCCTCTTCTTCTTTTGGTTAATCAATGGTTGACACCCTTTTTGTCGTAAATCGAGCCTTCATTTTTCTGGGAAAATGGGACCCGGTGGCAGAATGGCACGGTCAAAGCGAGATTCATGGGGAACAAATCTAAACGCGGATGGTGTCATTCTTCTACAGCCGTTACACTGTGCGCTCATTTAGTGCTTCATAACAATGAATTAAAACACTAATGAGACTGTGTGTCGTTTGTGTCTCAGCTCCGTGTGGAGACAACATGTATGATGAAGACGGGAAGAAGCTGCCTCCCTGTATCCCCGGAGCCTGGCTCACTCCGGCCATCATGGCCTGTTACCTGCTGGTCGCCAACATCCTGCTGGTCAACCTGCTCATCGCCGTCTTCAAGTCAGTGTTCACCACGTGATCCTGCAGCTGACGCTTTAATATACAGCACACCGACAGACCTCAGATCAGTTAATGTTTAACCACACACAGGAAGAGGAAACTCACGTCTTTTCCAAAATAAAAGTCCTGGTAAATTGACTGCATTTATATAGCGCTTTTTTTTCCACCTTAGCGGACCAAAGCACTTTACAGGGTGCCTCTCATTCACCCATTCACACACTGATGACGGCGGAGCTGCCATGCAAGGTGCTGGCCAACTCAGGGGTTCAGTGTCTTGCTCAAGGACACTTTGACATGGGCTGGCGGTAGCCGGGATCAAACCGCCGACTTTCTGATCAGAGGATGACCAGCTCTGCCACTAAGCCACAGCCACCCACATCTCTAGTATCTCTAGTTCTGTGGGTTCTCATGCATTCATGAGTGAAGCAGTAAAGGAAAATTAAATGAAAGAAAGAGAAAGAAAGGAAAATAAAAAATGGGAGAAAAGACAGATAGAAATTAAAGAGAATTTTTCTCTTTGGAAAGTCACAAGACTCATATTTCTGTTATTTAGATTTATTGCATTTTTGTTCATTATTCCATCATATAACTGTACAACAGAAGAACTTTAGAGTTCCACAGGAACAGAAATCAGATGTTTTGCCAGGCATTTCTTATTGTTCTCTAATTCAGTTTATACTAACAAATTAAGGAGAAAAAGAACGAAAAAGAAGCCAATTTCAGGCTGTTTTTGACATTTTATAGCACAAACAAGTAATTGAGAAAATAATCGTTAGGGCAATAGATAGTGAAAGTAGCTGTCAGTCTCAGCCCTAAAATGAACCAGTAGCTCCAGATAAACTCAGTGGAATAAGGTCTAATATCTATCTAAAACCTCTAACCTATACTGAAGTAGAGAACTGGACTGGGCTGCACAAGCTACACAGAAATCCTTCAGGCATGGATTTATGAATAATCCTGAAGGCAATGGACCTGACGAGAGACGTGCCTCCTCTTCCTCTCCACAGTAACACGTTCTTCGAGGTGAAGTCCATCTCCAACCAGGTGTGGAAGTTTCAGCGATATCAGCTGATCATGACCTTCCACGACCGGCCCATTCTGCCACCGCCCCTCATCGTCTTCCCCCACATCTACATCGTCCTGAAGAGGCTGTGCTGCCGCTGCAGACGGAGGCCAGAGGGAGACCAAGACGACCAGGAGAGACGGCTTCGTAAGATCTGGTTCAGTGACAGCGGCTCCAACAAACATTCAGTACTGTTTGTTTTACTCAGAAATTAAGTCCCGTTTGTCTCCTCAGAGCTGGTGCTGAGTGCAGACGAGCTCAAGAGTCTGCATGAGTTTGAGGAGCAGTGCGTGGAGGAATATTTCAGAGAGAAAGACGACGAGAAACAGTCATCCAACAACGAGAGGATCAGAGTCACGTCTGAGAGGTCAGGAAGACAAATACATTGTCTTTATAAACTTGTATTTGTCTCAATTTTATTTGCAAATGCACAATGATATTACGATGTTCCCAACAATGTGCAGTGATCTACACTACCAGAGACAGTGAATACGGACAAACAGTGGGACATAATAATGATAAAACTGCACAGACACCAAAATGCCAATGAGCAGGACTAAGGAGACAGTCAAGCTTCCCATTTTTTAATGTCACTTCCCGTTTTTAAATCGTCATTTCATGACTTACAATTGTCCATTTTATGGGTATGAGGATATGTCAATTAATACAAATACCTAGGGCCAGTAACTGATGAAAAATCAAACACAGGTGTCATTTACATAATGATTATACTTTATGCAGAAGCTACGACTGTTTTGAGTGAATAGACGGGGTTCTCTTTTATTTGTGCAAAGTTTTCTAACTTTGTTTGGTATTTCTCACTATTTGTAGATAACAAACTCAATAAGATTATTAATATGTCCAGCAAGATTGCATGTCAAAAAAAACACAGTATGACACTGTGAGTCCCGAGTGGAAGAGAAACATGTATCACATCCTCTCTACGGTGAACATGAGTTGATACCATCAGGGCGGAGTTCAGTATGCCTTTGCGGACTTCCTGTACCCCGAAGATCCTTTAAACCTGTCAGTACAGCTCTGTTAAACAAACCCTGGTGATATGAGGTGTGTGTGTAAATGGTAAATGGACTGTACTTGTATAGCGCCTTTCTAGTCTTCTGACAACTCAAAGTTCTTTCACACTACATGTCACATTCACCCCGTTCACACACATTCACACACTGATGGTTCAGCATCTTGCTCAAGGAACCGCCGACCTTCCGATTGGTGGACAAGCCACTCTGCCGTTAAGCCAGTGTGTGTGTCACTAGCATTTAGTTGACTGGCAGACTGGGGTGGTGGTCCCTCTGTCTAAGAAGGGGGACCGGAGGATGTGTTCCAACTACAGGGGGATCACACTCCTCACCCTCCCCAGAAAAGTCTACACCAGGGTACTGGAGAGGAGAATTCAGCCAATAGTCAAACCTCGGATTCAGGAGGAACAATGCATTTTTTGTCCCAGTCGTGGAACACTGGCCCATCTCTATACCCTCGCCAGGTTGCTGGAGGGTTCATTAGATTTTGCCCAACAAGTTCACATGTGCTTTGTGGATCTGGAGAAGGCATTCGACTTTGTCCCTCATGGCAACCTGTGGAGGGGTGCTCTGGGAGTATGGGGTACATGGCCCTCTGCTAAGAGCTGTCCGGTCCCTATATGACCAAAGCAGGAGTTTGGTTTGCATTGCCGGCAGTATGTCAGACTTGTTCCCGGTGCATGTTGGACTCCAGCAGGGCTGCCCTTTGTCACCGGTCCTGTTAATTAAGTATTTATATGCAGAGGATTTCTAGGCGCAGTCGGGGGCTGGAGGGAGTTTGGTTTGGGGACCACAGGATCTCGTCTCTGCTTTTTGCAGATGATGCTGTCATGTTGGCTTCATCAAGCCAGGACCTTCACCGTGCATGGGGAGGGTTTGCAGCCGAGTATGAAGTGGCTAGGATGAGAATCAGCAACTCCAAGTCCGAGGCCATGGTTCTCAGCCGGAAAAGGGTGGCTTGTCCCTTCAGGTTCTTGGAGCGCTCCTGCCTCAAGTGGAGAAATTTAAGTATCTTTGGATCTTGTTCACAAGTGAGGAAAGGATGAATGGGAGATCGACAGGCGAATCGGTGTATCCTCCACAGTGATGCGGTGAATATATCGGGTCATGACCGAAAGGACAAGATCCCGGATACAGGCGGCCGAAATGGGTTTCCTCTGCAGGGTGGCTGGGCGCTCCCTTAGAGACAGGGTGAGGAGCTCGGTCACTCGGGAGGAGCTCAGAGTAGAGCCGCTGCTCCTCCACATCGAGAGGAGTCAGCTGAGATGGATCGGGCATCTGTCCCAGATGCCTCCTGGGAGGCGTACAGGGACAGATGCTCAACTGGGAGGAGGCCCCGGGGAAGACCTAGGAGACGTTGGAGGGACTATGTCTCTCGGCTGTCCTGGGAACGCCTCGGTATTCCCCCGGAGGAGCTGGAGGAAGTGTTTGGGGAGAGGGAAGTCTGGTTGTCTTTTTTGTCACATGTAAAACATTTATTTTTTAGATGTGGAATTTACTAAACAATTCCAAAATTCCTAATTATATATTGATCTGATGAACTAAAAGTACATGTAATGAAATTTTGTAGTATTTAATTTTTTTATGGAACATTGAACTGATAAACGTCACACAGACCGATATTACCTATGGATTGTAGATAATGAAAGAAAAAAATATTTTTCTCAACAAACTAGTTAGAATGGACATAATTTCATGGTTTTAGGTTTGGGTTTAGGTTATTTCCTGTTTTAATTTGTTATATTTTGCTTCCTCCCCTTGATTGTGTGGTTATTTGAGATTACCTGTATTCTTTGGACCCCTGTTTATATCTTTCGATTTTCTGCATAGGATTATGTTTGCCTTCCTGCAGTGCTTTTTGTATTTTCCTCATAGCGAGTTTTCTCCCGTTTGGGTCAAGGCTCCTGAATCCCAGAGTTACCTGCTTGACCACACGAGACACAGAAAGCTGAAAAACACATTTTGATACTGAAATTTCCCCTCATTATACAAAGGCAGAGTGAATTTTTGTAACCTTTAAAGAGATGGAAGGTATGTTCTGCCTTGGAATATAGTGGAATGTGATACTTGGTAAAGTGTTAAGGAAGATCCTAAAGTTTCTGTTAAGCTGACGTTTTATTTGGTGAAGAATTTGACAAACTGTAAATAAGGGTAGGGTTGTATAAGTTTAAACTTCTGCTGACTCACTTTTCGACACGTGTCATTGTATTTATTGTATTCATTTCGGGTTTTCTTCTTTTTTCTGTTACTTCATTTAATTTTTTGGTTAGTTTTAATTAATTATCCTACTCTAGTTTTGTGTTCGTGTGTGACTGAAAGTATAATGTTTCATGATGACAGAAAATGTATAATGATCATGTTGCAAAATAAATGACCAAAGAAACAAACAAAGTATCTAGGTTTTATGTATTTTTTCATAGCAATGTTTTTATGGGAAAAACTATTAAAGGCCTAAAATAAAGTCAGTATAACCTTTGTGTGGCCGCTCTAACCACGGTGGGTTCTCTGGGCAGGAAAACAGGGCCACAGTAATTTTCAAACAATCTCGTTTTTCTTTCTTTTGAGCTCTTTTTTAGCCACCAGGTACCAGGCGTTCAGGAGTTTGGGCTCCACCATCCTGCTGCCACTGGTAGTCTACATCCTTTCTCCCCTCAGGTCCTGCATGCTACTGTTTTTTAAGGGGAGAGCATAATTAGTCAAGTCCATTCAGCTGTGACAATCAGCTCTCCCTGACGCTGCTCACCGGAGACACTCTCTGCTAAACCACACACATCTGTTACACAGTTTGCTAACCAGCCTGAAAACTTGGAACCTTTAATTTTTCTCCACTTCACTCCTTCTGTAGTGACTCCTCTCTGCCTTTAGAGGGTAGATTTGATCAGACAAATAATCCCAAAATGAGAAAAGAATTAATTGCAATAAATAAATAGAGAATTGCAAGAAATGTAATCTGCTGGTGGGTAGAGTGTTTGCAGATAACAGTGATAGCAGCATGAAAATTAAGTTATACTCACAGCAGGAGAACAAACTAAAATATCATATTTACGGTGGAATCAAGTGAAACTGCTGTCCTGATTTCTCCTGTTTCCTTTCTTCTGTTCAGGGTAGAGAACATGTTCATGCGTCTGGAGGAGGTAAATGAGAGGGAGCAATCGATGAAGGCATCCCTGCAGACAGTGGATCTCCGCCTGGCTCAGCTGGAGGAGTTCTCTGGCCGGATGATGAACGCTCTGGAGAAGCTGGCGGGCGTTGACCGGGCCGAGCTCGTCCGCACTCGCTCCAGAGGATCATCCGTCTACGAGCCGGTCGCTCTGTTGCGACACGGCAGCATCAACAGCACAGATGGATACAGTCTCTACCGATACCAGCTGGAGCACGATGACAGGATCTTTATGTCTGGAGACATGGACGGAAGCGTCCAACTGAGTCCAGAGGGACGAGGAGGAACCACAGAGCAAGGAAACACAACAGGTAGGATGAGACACATGACCAACCTCAACCGGTTGGGTTTGAGAGTGGTTGGGGGGAAGGGGGGGCAGAAGGAAAGAGAGCATACAGTTGAACAATGCAAATTCCACATGTAAAATAATAGTGGTAGTAGTTAAAATATTAATACAATAATATTTGTAATATTTATTACAATTATAAGACTAATAATAATAATTGTAACAGATGATGTTGGGGGCAGTTGGAGGCCTGGAAACACAGATCCAGACTCTGCAGCTCCGGAGGCAGAAATATCTGCTGAAAGAGACAGAAGGAGAGAAGAGAGGGACGAGAAAGCACCAAACTACGGGAGAGAGACGAAGTCAAGTTAGTGACATGCATTCATGGGATGAGAATGCATACAGAGGGAGAGGAGGACAGAGGTGCATCATGGGAAGTCCCCCGGCAATCTAGTCCTATAGCAGCATAACTAAGGGATGGTTCAGGACTCACCTGAGCCAGCCCTAACTATAAGCTTTATCAAAGAGAAAAGTCTTTAGCCTACTCTTAAATGTGGAGATGGTGTCTGCCTCCCGAACCCGAACTGGGATCTGATTCCACAGGAGAGGAGCTTGATAGCTAAAGGCTCTGGCTCCCGTTCTACTGTTGGAGACTCTAGGAACCACAAGTAACCCTGCATTCTGAGAGCACAGTGTTCTAGTGGGGTAATAAGGTACTATGAGCTCTGTAAGATACAACGGTGCCTGACCATTAAGAGCTTTGTAGGTGAGGAGAAGAATTTTAAATTCTATTCTGGATTTCACAGGGAGCCAGTGCAGAGAAGATAATATTGGAGAAATATGATCTCTTTTCCTAGTTCTTGACAGTACACGTGCCACAAAGTTCTGGATCAGTCTAAAGGGACTTTTTCGGGCTGCCTGATGATAAGGAATTACAGTAATCCAGCCTTGAAGTAACAAATGCATGGACTAGTTTATCTCCATCATTCTGAGACAGGAAGTGCCTGATTTTTGCAAAGTTACGTAGGTGAAAGAAGGCAGTCCTTGAAGTTTGCTGCATGTGGGAGTTCAGTATGAATCCTGATGAAAGATAACTCCGAGGTTCCTCACAGTGGTGGTGGAGGCCAGGGCAGTGCCCTCTAAAGCAACTATATCTTTAGATAATGTGTCTCAGAGGTGCTTGGGGCCAAGTACAATAATTTCAGTTTTGTCTTAGTTTAACATCAGAAAATTGCAGGTCATCCAGGTTTTTATGTCCTTAAGGCTTGAAGTTTAGCTCATTGGCTTCATCTGGTTTGATCCATATATATAATTTAGTATCAGCCACATCTGTTTCTTAATAATAATAATGCCCAAAGGAAGCCTAAATAAGGTGAATAGAATTGGTCCAAGCACAGAACTTTGCGGAACTCTGTGACTAACAAACTGAGATTGATCTAATATATAGGATTCAAATCAGCTTAATGCGGTTCCTTTAATGCCAATTATATGTTCCAGTATCTGTTATACCATGTGATGGTCAATGGTGTATATATATATAATGGTGTGTAGTGCAGTACTAAACTCTAACGAGATAAGAACAGTGGTGGTGTTGATTTTTTATTAGGTTTTTATTATTTAACTTTTGATATTATTAATGTAAGTGATCAGAGGGCAGACAGCATCATTATGTGGTTATGGGTGGGTAACTGCTCTGTAGGACTGCAGCTCTGCCTCCTGGTTTCAGCTCTGGGTTTAGGTCCACTAATAAACTTGGCCAGATTTCTAGATATGAGAGCTGCTTCATCCCAAGTGGGATGAATGCCTTGTCTCCTTATCAGACCAGGTCTTCCCAGAAAGTCCGCCATTTATCTACAAAGCACCCATCGTTTGCTGTACACCACCTCGACAGCCAGCAACGGGATGAAGACATGCGGCTAAACATGTCATCACTGGTCAGATATAGGCCCATAGGAAACTACAGAATCATTGTCTTTGCATATCTACACACCGACTCAACATTAATTTTAGTGACCGCCGACTAGCGTAATGGGAGTCGTTACCGATGATGTAAATAATAATCATAGTGTATTAATGATGCTTATTCTTAGCCAGCAGTTTTAAATAGTCGCCTGCTCTGGCCCCTGGAATACATTTCACTATGTTTGCGGTTGTGTCACTGAGTGCGGAGAACTTATTAAAAACGTGAACTGGTTGGTGGTGAACTGTGGGCTTCTGCTTAGGACTATGCTTCCCTTGGACAGTCACCCAGCCAACCTGGACAGCTAACAGGAGCTACCTCTGGTCCAGCCGCATTGGCTACTTGGGGCTGGTTAACTACAGCTAATGATTGAGTTCCCATGGTACAGAGCCGTGTTTCCAATTCACTAAGCCTTACCTGCAGTGTTACAAATAAACTACATTATTACATGTACCATTATCAGTAAAGGAGGCAGAGGAATAGTTAAACATTTGACACACTGAGCAAGACAGAGTAGGAGAGAGAAAAGTCATCGCTAGGTGCTAAGCTAAAGTACAGGTAGCTAGCAAAACTGAACAACTTCAGCGTGTGGGATTAGAGAGAAAGTTGCTAAAAGATCCCTATGAGTGCTTGAGCAGAACTAATGTAAATTTAAATGTATAGCAGATAATTAGTTGCTGTAATGAAGAATCTAACAAAAATAACTGGGATGAGCAGAATACACTATCAGTAACACACAAGCATCGGCAACAGGAAATGAGACAATACACTTACCGCAGAGCATCAGCACGTCCATCTATTCCGTATATATAATATTGTAACCTTGAAGACTGAACTCCTGAGGATCCCAGACAGTCCTTTTGTTCAGGACAGCATCAGTGTCCAGCTCAGCTCCGCCTCGCTCTCATCAACAAAGTCTGCTAGAAATCTGAACATCCTTCCGGTGTAGCTGCAGGATGTTAATCTTTGAGGACGGAAACACTACTGAGATGTGATACTCGAGAAATACATGCAGAACTGTGTCAGAATGAAGCTGTATTTTGGGGTAAATGATGTGAGTTGATGTGAACTCATGCTTCCTGTTTTCAGGTGATGTGAAGGAGTTCAGGTCGACTCTGGAGGTGAGAGGACTGAAGGACAGGACTCAGTCTCTGTCCAACGCCGACATCTTGATTTCCCCCTGCATCCCCGACCGCAGATCCCCCCACACCAATCCTGCTTCACATCATTCTGACACTAACATGGAGAAGCCAGCAGAGAAAACCCAACTGGAGGCAGCGGTGTCCTTCCCTCTGGAGAGGTCAAAGGGCACAAAGTATTTATCCTCTCCGACCATCAGCGGCTCCCCCTCCTCCAACAGGAAGTCGATCAGCAATGTCGTGTACAGCCCTGCTTATCAGGACCAGGAAGGTGCGACCAGTTTGAACCCCCCTGGCTCACAGCAGGCCTCCAGATCTCCCAGCATGCCTCACTGGGAAGTCCACCGCTCCCCCACAGTAATGGTGGAGAAGAGTGGAGGCAATGAAACCAAACAAGTATTGGAGGAGAAAACATTCAGGCTGTCCGACAGGGAGCAGAGGGGAGAGATGGTGGACAGTAACCATGGTAATGAAGGGGGGGAGGAGCCGTCGGAAGTGCTCCTGGTGGGGGAGGACAGGATGTACCCCACACTGCGCTCCAAGAGTCTGAACATCAACCCGAGGAAGACAAGGACGAGGAGGAAGGAGAGCGAGGAGATGCCTTGATCAACCGCCAGCGTCAGATACCGGGTCTCAGAGTTCAGTGGTGTGGTGGGGGGGCCACGGTCCTGGATCTTCTGATCCTGAAGGACAGAGATGACTCTGAATTGTCCATTCGGTCCTTCGGTCATTAAAGCAGCTATAATATATGTTTGTGATAACCAGTGTGTTGTGTGTCTGTGATAGCGATGAATCTACAGAGTATTATCAGCTGAATCTGCAGCTTTATAGTGACTTTCAGCTCTGTGTTTATCTGTCCAGCCCACGGGCAGTAGCCATCACAAAAACTCCTGAAGGGTCTGACTAAAGAGGAGCAATTGAAAGAAACTACTGAGCAGTTTTTATGTTTAGATTTGATTTCATGGTGGAAGATATAGAAAAAAGTGAAAAAGAAAACAAATCAGATGTCTGAGGCTGGGAAATTGTGTTTACTGAGACAGAAAACAGAGAAAAGCTGAAAATCTTCACATTTCCGTTAGTTTTTTAATGAAACGGATCAATTTTATTGCCCGTGTGTGACAGGGTTTAAAACATAAAAATGAGCCATTTGTTGGCTTTCTCGATCAACTCTTATGGCCAGTGTGCCTCTTTCTTTGAGAAGTTATCGGGTCGAATTTTCTGCGAAATCCATTGGTTTACATAGACTGTGACGTTCATGCATGCTCCCGAGCCTCCTGCCGACACTGCAGCTAGCTACATGGGTACCGCTAACAGCAAAAACTGACCAGCACAGACTCCATGCAAGGATAACCAGTTGCCAACGTTAGAAACCTGACAAGCATAAAATCACAATATATTTCACATCCTTTGCAGTAAAGTATAGTGATGCAGTCCAGGGGCAGCCGGGAAGATTATCATGGGTCTGGCGTTGTTTGCTTTGTAACGCTCAGTTTAGATTTATTCTTGTTTATGATACTCAGGTAAACAGCTCACTGCCAGTCTTAGTCGCCGTAGCTTACGTGACCGACATAATATACAATAATGCAAAATAACGGCGCAGGACAACAACACAGTGGAAGACCCATTCATTAAGTTACAGTAACGTTACTTACTACAGTCTAACTGTTACACTAAAGTGGCAACAGTGTCATTTATAATATTCAGTCTAGCTCACTAATCACTGTTTTCGTCATCATAAAATAAATTTTGCTATGTTCACATTGCTGAGCCTCTGATGAAAGATACACAAATACATGCCAGCTAACGCCTATCATGTCACCTAATGCAGTCAATGTAGCGTTGTCATGCAATGAGCAGGGATTAGTTTAACGTCAAGCTGATTAAAATATTACTGTAACGTTGCAGTGGGAGTTTACCTGAGTTTCCAGCAGGTTGTGTGATGCCATCTCCTCTGTTTCGCGTCTGTATTTTGCTCAATATCCAGAGTGCTTGCTCATGAGTTTGAGCCCATGCTTGGGTAGGTAGTCCCTCACTGCTAGAGGCCACTGAAAACTACATATGGCCCCTTTCAAACATGACTAAAATGATTATTTGATTAACAATAGTTAATAGTTGCCATAAAATTTTCTGTAGATCAACTAAATCAATTAATCGTAGCAGCTATAAACTGCTGCATTTTACTTAAGTAAAAGACATCCAGTAACTTTTAATTTGAGAATGAATTATTCAAATTAATAGTACTGACAGTGAAGAAGAGTTCAGTTTCGCTGTTGCAAAAAGCTGAAAATGTATTTACAGGAATTTATGCTTTGAGATCAAAAGAAAAAAGTTCGAGAGAGTTGTCTAAAAAGTCAACGAAAAAATAATTTAAAAATTTCCTGAACAAATACAATATTTTATTATAACAGCAGATATTTTTATGATTACATTTATTGTTTAAAGGTAAAATTTCACAGGCCAAAACACCACAAAGAGACGCAAACTGACTTCCAATTTGGGGGTTTTACTCCTATGTACCTACATGTCGGTGTCCAGGGGCCCGTTTTCTCATAATCTGTCGATGGCTGTAGGATATTACTTACAAATATCTGTTATTTATTGATTATTTCATATTAGAATATTTAAAGTTGTTTATTTGCCATTCATTTATTACACAGAATAAAAAATGTACCTATTAATAATGTGCAGTTAATAAAAAATATTACAGATACAATACTTTTTTTATTATGAACCTTAATGTATAGTGAATGTTTGACCTGATAAATTATATTATATATTAAATTTTTTTCATCATATTTTCACATTTTGTAGTTTCAGCATAATTGTTTGTCAATTTAAGCCGTGTTGTTTCTTTTAGGAAAAAAACAGCTCTCCATCTGTCGGTGATTCAGATCTGAAGTTTGAAACAGTTTTGATTTGTAAATCTGTGATTAAACACTGATTCAAACTGTGAACAGCTGAGATCATGATGTTAAATCAGTATATTTAATAGACATCTTTCAGACAAATTGAATGCTGACAGAGATTAAAGGGAATAAAATCTACCTCAGAATCATTTTTCTGAAAATAAAAACTGAATTATCCCAGATTTGTTTGTGTCTCTGGCTTCATCCTTCATCCATGTTTCCATATCTGACATATATTAATGAAATATTTGACAAAATACTAGTAAATATATAAAACATAAACATAACATCTCAAAAATATTGGTAAAATAAATATCAGAGAAATGTTTGTTAAATATCCAACAAATATGAGTAAAATGTTCAAAAGACATTGGTTAAATATATGAAAGCTGACACATTAGGAAAAGATCTGAATACATTTCAGTAAAATATCTGACAAATATCAGTAAAATATCAGTAAAATATCTGACACATATTGGTAAAATATCTGGCACATATCGCTAAGATATCTGGCACATATCGGTAAAATAAATGACATATCGGTAAAATATCTGGCACATATTGGTAAATATCTGACACATATTGGTAATATCTCTGACATATATCAATAAAATATCAGTAAAATATTTGACACATATTGGTAAAATCTATGACACATACTGGTAAAATATCTAACACATATCAATGAAATATCAGAAAATACCTGACACAAATCAATGAAAAACCAGAATATATATGACACATGTCGGTAAAATATCTGACACATATCAGTGAAATATCTGATTCATATTGGTAAAATATCTGACACATATCGGTAAAATATCAGTAAAATATATGACACATATCGGTAAAATATCAGTGAAATATCTGACACATATCGGAAAAATATCAGTAAAATATATGACACATATCGGTAAAATACCTGACACATATCAGTGAAATATCTGATACATATTGGTAAAATATCAGTAAAATATCTGACACATATCGGTAAAATATCAGTAAAATATCTGACATATATCGGTAAAATATCAGTGAAATATCTGACACATATCAGTAAAATATCTGACACATATCAGGAAAGTATCTGACCCATATCGGTAAAATATCAGTAAAATATCGCTAAGATATCTGGCACATGTCGGTAAAATAAGTGACACATAATGGTAAATATCTGACACATCACTAAGATATCTGACACATATCGGTAAAATATCTGGCACATATCGCTAAGATATCTGGCACATATCGGAAAAATAAGTGACACATATCGGTAAAATATCTGGCACATATCAGTGAAATATCTGACACATATAGTGAAATATCTGACACATATCAGTAAAATATCAGTAAAGTATCTGACACATATCGGTAAAATATCTGACACATTTCAGTGAAATATCTGATACATATTGGTAAAATATCTGACACATATTGGTAAATATCTGACATATATCGGTACAGTATCTGACAAATATCAGTAAAATATCTGACACATATCGGTAAAATATCAATGCAATATCTGACACATATCCGTAAAATATCAGTGAAATATATATAACATATCAGTAAAATAAATGACACATATCGGTAAAATATCTGACACATATCAGTGAAATATCTGATACATATTGGTAAAATATCTGACACATATCGTTAAAATATCAATGCAATATCTGACACATATCCGTAAAATATCAGTGAAATATATGAAACATATCAGTAAAATAAATGACACATATCAGTAAAA
>CM022485.1:412478-431079 GCA_011952105.1 Coreoperca whiteheadi
TAAAATATCAGTGAAATATCTGGCACATATCGGTAAAATAAGTGAAACATATTGGTAAAATATCTGACACATATCAGTAAAATATCAGTAAAGTATCTGACACATATCGGTAAAATATCTGACACATATCAGTAAAATATCAGTGAAATATCTGACACATATCAGTAAAATATCAGTGAAATATCTGACACATATCAGTAAAATATCAGTGAAATATCTGGCACATATCGGTAAAATATCAGTAAAATATCAGTGAAATATCTGGCACATATCGGTAAAATAAGTGAAACATATTGGTAAAATATCTGACACATATCAGTAAAATATCAGTAAAGTATCTGACACATATCGGTAAAATATTTGACACATATCAGTAAAATATCAGTGAAATATCTGACACATATCGATAAAATATCAGTGAAATATCTGGCACATATCGGTAAAATAAGTGAAACATATTGGTAAACTATCTGACACATATCAGTAAAATATCAGTAAAGTATCTGACACATATCGGTAAAATATCTGACACATATCAGTAAAATATCAGTAAAATATCTGACACATATCGGTAAAATATCTGACACATATCAGTAAAATATCAGTGAAATATCTGGCACATATCGGTAAAATAAGTGACACATATTGGTAAAATATCTGACACATATCAGTGAAATATCAGTGAAATATCTGGCACACATCGGTAAAATATCAGTAAAGTATCTGACACATATCGGTAAAGTATCTGACACATATCAGTAAAATATCAGTGAAATATCTGGCACAAAAATATCAGTGAAATATCTGGCACACATCGGTAAAATATCAGTAAAGTATCTGACACATATCGGTAAAGTATCTGACACATATCAGTAAAATATCAGTGAAATATCTGGCACATATCAGTAAAATATCAGTAAAGTATCTGACACATATAGGTAAAGTATCTGACACATATCAGTAAAATATCAGTGAAATATCTGACACATATCGGTAAAGTATCTGACACATATCAGTAAAATATCAGTGAAATATCTGGCACATATCGGCACCGTGGACCGTAAGAGCTGGACTAATGTTTCTGTTGTCACACAGGAGGCATCTGAGTCATCATAACCCGCTGCAGGTGGACTGCAGTCAGGTCTGATCTGGACTCTGCTTAACCAGCAGATCTGGATCCGATTAGACCAGGACCCAGACAGACAGAGAGCTGTTGTGTTGTTTACACTGTGGCTGCCGTGACAACAAGAAGCTACATCTGCTTCCTGTTTCTGCTGCAAAGGACACAAACACATAACACACTTCGTTTCCATCACTTATGGGGACATTTTGCGTCGACTTACATTCAGTCCCTGGAGGTTT
Source organism: Coreoperca whiteheadi (assembly GCA_011952105.1). NCBI lineage: Eukaryota > Metazoa > Chordata > Actinopteri > Centrarchiformes > Sinipercidae > Coreoperca > Coreoperca whiteheadi. Next base: position 413,841 of record CM022485.1, read on the forward strand.
AAACTGACTTTAAGCTTAAACTAGGTTTTAAGTCTGAACCCAGTCATTATATAAATAAACAAATAGTTCCCGAGAAACATGACACACAAAAAACTCAGAAGTTCTTTAAAGGACAAAAAAAATCTATTAATTAAGGAATCAATTTAAGAAATGTACATAAATACTGTATTTCAATCTAGAAAATGTGAAATAATCAAATGTATATTTACTGCCTGAGAGCATCGTTTTAGGATTGTTATATATCATAGGAGGAGTTTGCTGTGTTTTTCAGCCCTGAGTCGAGCCTGTTTCCCTGCAGACTGCACACATTCATAGGAGGTTGGACGTGTATTAAATGGTCTTCTTACATACTTTGTGTTGTGTTTTTAAATACATTTTTCTAACTTTGACTTGCATTTTTGTCTGCAGTTTTGCAGTTTTTTACTTCCCTCATTTGTTTGTATTTCTGATTGTTCTTTGTCTCATTTCTGCAGCTGCATTTGTAAGATCATTTGTTCAAAGTAATTGAGGCAAGGTAAATAAAAAGGGGGTGTCATAATGTTCCGTGTAGCAGTCGGGTCACTATCCGTCCCCAGTGCACCGACATGACGTCAGGTTAAAGGGGTTTGTGACGTCACATTACATCACCATCATCTTTTACGCATTTTACACATTTAATAGAATACGTTTTCAAAATCAGCTCAACATATCTGCCTTTTGGGAAAAAGCCTTTACCTACATTTCCACTGGAATCTAACAAGAGAACAAAGAAAGAACAGAAAACACCTTTTTTTTGCCTTTATTCATTCAGTAAAGTAATTTCCACAGCAGCTGGAGTCCAGTTTCTGCAGCTGCATCGACTCCAAACGTGAAGAGTTTCAGACAGAAACAGAACGTTTAAAACAAGAGGAAGATGTATTAAAAATCAAAGAAGAAAAACTCTCATCATAACTTTAGGTTTCAGGATGCTGCAGATTAAATTTAATTCCACGTGGATCAAGAAGCTGCGACAGACTAAAGATACACAACTGAAAATGTCCTCCGAGCTGAAACCGAGAGCTGAGAGGAGTCTGGATGCTCTAACAGCATTTGGCAGAGTACGTTACACTACTGAAGGCTGAACTAACACAGTCCTTAGCTGCTCAGACTTTAACAAGAAGGAAACTTTACACACAAGATAAAGCCTCATTCAGGCAGGGTGGTGGACATCGCGGGGGGAGAACGGGGATGAAATCTTCACGCTGCGCCTCAGTACGTTTTCTTCAGTGTCAGAGTTGAAGTAGCACATCTGATGAGCTTTCACGGGGTCTCCTGATGGCTTTCATTGTTTCTGCCGTCATGTTGGTTCCCAAACAGGCCTATGATGGTGTCAGCAGGTTAGCATCTATCAGATTAGCAACAACATTTTCACAATGGTCTACAGACCTGATCTGAGCTCTGTCAGTCTGCCCAGTTCAAACACAACACACATACACACATAGAGGGGTCAAAGTTTAGGGTTTAGTCCAGACTAAGTGCTGTACTTCCTGTCAGCTCCCAGCAGGCGGCGTTGCTTCCTGCCCCATTATTTCTCTGCCTTCACCTTGGTGTCGTACGTCCCGGCATTCTTGTACGCGCCCACGTAGCCCGTGTTCTCCACGAGCTCCTCCCGGCCCTCCCGACCTTTGCCCCTGCCGCTCTCGTCAAAGCGCTCCTTGTGTGATCCGGTGTAACGGGACGCGTCGGTCAGACGGTCCACCGTCGCCGTCTTCGCTACTTTCTGATGGACACACAGAGAACGAGGAAAGAAATGAGAGCAGAATAAAGTCAAAGCTTCTTATTGCTACTGACACCTGCCTGTACGGGCTCCATACTGCCCCCAACAGGCAGCTGGAAACAGCGCCCTCTACAGGCCGAGAGCAGGAACTACAGAAACAGTGAAGAAAAGCTTTCAAGTTTTCCAGATGTCCAATTGTGCTACACATGAAAAGGTTACAGTAACCTTATTTCCTGCTTCCCAAAGACTCACAACAGCGAAGAATGCCCCCTTTAAAGTGTTTTAACGTTATTATATTTATAAAAACTTTTCAAGCCCAAACTGGCTCCTCACCAGGGACAGAAGGGGTTATGAAAAATATTTTACAGTAGACATTGTTTTGATAAATATTGCACATATTCTATATATAAACAATGCAACCACAGGGGGGCACAAGCCAGTGTCTTCTTGTGCCAGTCCCAAGTCTGGATAAATGCAGAGGGTTGTGTCAGGAAGGGCATCCGACGTAAAACTCATGCCAAACATACCGGATCGGTCGGGGCCCGGGTTAACAACGACCGCCACCGGTGCTGTTGACCTACAGGGTACCGGTGGAAATTGGACTACTGTTGGTCGAAGACAAAGAAGGAGAGGAGGAAGGTGTGTTCGTAGGCAGAGAGAGAAGAGGAAAGCTAAGAATGTAGGACTGACAGTAGGGACTTTGAACGTTGGGACTATGACAGGGAAGGCTAGAGAGTTGATTGACATGATGCAGAGAAGGAAGGTGGACATACTGTGTGTCCAGGAGACCAGGTGGAAAGGTAGCAAGGCTAGAAGCTTAGGAGCAGGGTTCAAGTTGTTCTACCATGGGTCGGATAGGAAGAGAAACAGAGTAGGATTTATCCTGAAAGAGGAGTTTGTGAGGAATGTTCTAGAGGTGAAAAGAGTGTCAGACAGGTTGATGAGCCTGAAGCTGGAAATTGAAGGGGTGATGTTCAATGTTGTGAGTGGTTATGCCCCACAGGTAGGATGTGAGTTAGAAGAGAAGGAGAAACTCTGGAGTGAGTTAGATGAAGTGATGCAGAGCATCCCCAGAGCTGAGAGAGTGGTGATTGGTGCAGATTTCAATGGGCATGTAGGTGAAGGGAACAGAGGTGATGAGAATGTGATGGGCAGGTTTGGTCTTCAGGACAGGAACGCAGAAGGACAGATGGTGGTAGACTTTGCAAAGAGGATGGAAATGGCTGTAGTGAACACTTTCTTCCAGAAGAGGCAGGAACATAGGGTGACATATAAGAGCGGAGGGAGAAGCACTCAGGTGGACTACATCTTGTGTAGACGTTGTAATCTGAAAGAGACCAGTGACTGTAAAGTAGTAGTAGGGGAGAGTTTAGCTAGACAACACAGGATGCTAGTGTGTAAAATGACTCTGGTGGTGAGGAAGATAAAGAGGACAAAGGCAGAGCAGAGGACGAAGTGGTGGAAGTTGAAAAAGGAAGAATGTCGTGTAGTTTTCAGGGAGGAGCTGAGACAGACTCTGGGTGGTCAGGAAGTGCTCCCAGATGACTGGACCACTACAGCTAATGTGATCAGGGAGACAGGTAGGAGGGTACTCGGTGTGTCATCTGGAAAGAGGAAAGTGGACAAGGAGACTTGGTGGTGGAACCAGGAAGTTCAGGAGTGTATACAGAGAAAGAGGTTAGCAAAGAAGAAGTGGGACACTGAGAGGAGTGAGGAGAGTAGACAGGAGTACAGGGAGATGCAGCGTAAGGTGAAGGTAGAGGTGGCAAAGGCCAATCAAAGAGCATATGAGGACTTGTATGCTAGGTTGGACACTAAAGAGGGAGAGGTGGATTTGTACAGGTTGGCCAGACAAAGAGGGAGAGGTGGGAAGGATGTGCAGCAGGTTAGGGTGATTAAAGATAAGGATGGAAATGTATTGACAGGTGCCAGGAGTGTGATGGGAAGATGGAAGGAGTACTTTGAAGAGTTGATGAATCAGGAAAATGAAAGGGAATGAAGAGTAGAAGAGGTGACTGGTGTGGAGCAGGAAGTAGCAAAGATTAGCAAGAGTGAAGTGATGAGGACGTTGAAGAGGATGAAGAGTGGAAAGGCAGTTGGTCCTGATGACATACCTGTGGAGGTATGGAAGTGTCTAGGAGAGGTGGCAGTAGAGTTTCTGACTAGTTTGTTTAACAAGATCTTGGAGAGTGAGAGGATGCCCGAGGAATGGAGGAGAAGTGTACTGGTGCCAATTTTCAAGAACCAGGGAGATGTGCAGAGCTGTGGCAACTACAGAGGAATAAAGCTGATGAGCCATACAATGAAGTTGTGGGAAAGAGTAGTGGAAGCTAGGCTAAGGGCAGAGGTGAGCATTTGTGAGCAGCAATATGGTTTCATGCCTAGAAAGAGCACAACAGATGCAGTGTTTGCTTTGAGGATGCTGATGGAGAAGTACAGAGAAGGTCATAGGGAGTTGCATTGTGTCTTTGTAGATTTAGAGAAAGCGTATGACAGGGTGCCGAGAGAGGAGCTGTGGTATTGCATGAGGAAGTCTGGAGTGGCAGAGAAGTATGTTAGAATGGTGCAGGACATGTATGAGAGCTGTAAGACCGTGGTGAGGTGTGCTGTAGGGGTGACAGAGGAGTTCAAGGTGGAGGTGGGTCTGCATCAAGGATCGGCTCTGAGCCCCTTCTTGTTTGCTCTGGTGATGGACAGGCTGACAGATGAGCTTAGACAGGAATCTCCATGGACTATGATGTTTGCGGATGACATTGTGATTTGTAGTGAGAGCAGGGAGCAGGTGGAGGAGAATCTAGAGAGATGGAGGTCTGCTCTGGAAAACAGAGGAATGAAGCTTAGCCGCAGTAAGACAGAATACATGTGTGTCAATGAGAGGGACCCAGGTGGAACGGTGAGGTTACAGGGAGCAGAGGTGAAGAAGGTGCAGGACTTTAAGTACTTAGGGTCAACGGTTCAGAGCAATGGAGACTGTGGAAAAGAGGTGAAGAGGCGAGTGCAAGCAGGTTGGAACGGCTGGAGAAAAGTGTCAGGTGTGTTGTGTGATAAAAGAGTATCAGCAAGAATGAAAGGAAAGGTGTTCAAGACGGTGGTGAGACCAGCGATGTTGTACAGCTTAGAGACAGTGACACTGAAGAAAAGACAAGAGGCAGAGCTGGAGGTGGCAGAGCTTAAGATGTTGAGGTTCTCTTTGGGAGTGACGAGGACGGACAGGATCAGGAACGAGTCCATCAGAGGGACAGCTCATGTTAGATGTCTCGGAGATAAAGCCAGAGAGGCCAGATTGAGGTGGTTTGGACACATTCAGAGGAGAGACTGTGAATATATTGGTAGAAGGATGCTGAGGTTGGAGCTGCCAGGCAGGAGGTCTAGAGGAAGACCAAAGAGGAGATTTATGGATGTAGTGAGAGAGGACATGAAGTTAATTGGTGTGAGTGAAGAGGATGCAGAGGACAGGGTTAGATGGAGGCGCATGATTCGCTGTGGTGACCCCTGAAAGGGAACAGCCCAAAGGAAAACAAGAAGATTCTATATCTAAACAGTTCCATAAATTGGTACAACACTGATTGATGACGTTACACAAAAACAGAGCATTTTCTTCCCTCATGCACGATCACAAAGGACTGGAATATAGTTCTAAGTGATTATCATTTTAAATGGGAGTATTTCACTTAGTGGATCCTCTTGGACTATTGACTGAAGCGTGTTTATCCATGATCCGAAGATGATCCAAACTGTCTCACCTGTTGGCTCAGACTCTGATGACTTCAGCATCGTATTAATAAACCTCTCTGTCCAAATATTCCAGGTTAAAGATCAGAGTGAAAGGTGTGTCTGTGGAGCAGCTCTGGACTTGTTTCCTGCAGCTGATCGATAAAACATGAAGAAGAGCCAGAGGTGATGTAACAGCGAGCTGCAGTTTCTACATGAACAGCAGATCATCCATCGAGTTTGATCATGTTTTAATGAGGTACTGATGTTTTTCACAGACAGACGCTCTGCTGTCTCATGAATATCAAACCTCAGTCTGTAGCTGTGAAATAAAAGTTGTATCAGAGTTCACTGACGCTTTTATCCAAAGTAAGGGTGCGCCAAATGATCGGCCACCGATCGTAATCAGCCAATTTTCGTTCTTGACGCGATGTCGCCCAGGTATATCAGTGGCCCGGCAACCCATTTTATCATTTTGCAGAGAAACAGAGATGTTAAAGTTAAAAGACACAGACACCTGATTATTACTGTTAAAGTAGTTTGTGAGTAAGGTGGAGAATTAATTCGAATTCTTCTTTCCCTTTGGGCTGCTCCCTTTCAGGGGTCGCCACAGCAAATCATGTGCCTCCATCTAACCCTGTCCTCTGCATCCTCTTCACTCACACCAATTAACTTCATGTCCTCTCTCACTACATCCATAAATCTCCTCTTTGGTCTTCCTCAAGAGTCATGCAAGTACATCAACTTCATCAGATGTGCTGAAATGCTTCAAGTGCTGCATTTAGAAACAAGAGAAAGGTGAGTTTACAGTCTAAGGATGTGTAGTGTTTCTGCTGTCCTGATGTCTATGGAGAGCTCGTTTCACCACTGTGGAGCCAGTACCGGAAACAGTGATTTTGTTAAGTGGTAGCTGGGCCTCCCTCATAGTGAGGGTGTAGCAAGCTGATTGGCTGTAGCAGAGCGTAGTGGACGGGCTGGGCTGTCTGGTTTGACCAGGTCCTGGGTGTAGGATGGGTCTGAGCCAACGGCAGCATGGTGGGCAAGTACCAGTGCAGCAACTGGTAGCCAGTGCAGGGAGCAGAGGAGCGCTGTAGTGAGGGAGAACGGTGGGTTGAAGACCGGCCAAGATGCAGAGGTTCAGATGGCACATGCAGCCCGGAGTTGCAGCAGTCGGGGTGTCTGGATGACAAGAGACCAGAACCTGTGCTGCCTCCTGGGTGAGGAAGAGATGTGTCCTCCTGATGTTGTGGAGGACGAATCTGCAGGAGCGGGTTGTAGCAGCGGTGTGTGCTGGTCGTCCAGTGTCACACACAGGTTCCTTGCAGTCCAAGCGATGGCACCGCAGAGTTCTCAGCGATAATGGAGAGGTCGTGGATGCACACATCAAATACCAATGGTGTCTTTTCCACTGTGGATAGGGGACATGTCCTTTCTATTGTAACAGTGTCAGAGTGATGTGAAACCCCCTGTAAACTAATCAGTACTTCAATGTCCATTTATGTGCATATGATACAATTTCATGTGCTCTGGGTTCATAAGAATAGGGAGGGGGGCAGACTGGGACACAGATTTAGAAAAGGGGGGAACATTTGGGATATGTTTATTGTGGATACTAAATGAATGCCAAATAAACAACTTTAAATATTCTGATATGAAATAAAAACAATAAATAGCTGCTGTTTGTAACTTTAGACTTCCTACAGCCAAGGACAGGTCATGAGACAACGGGCCCCTGGACATGTAAAAGGCCCCCACCCCTCCTACATAGGAGCAAGACCGCCAGACTGACAGATACTAAAATTAAATTAAATTAAAAGATATACCTAAAATTAGCCAGGTTGTACTTTCTTCCCAAGGGAACCAAAGCAAAAAACAAAGAACAAGCAGCTTCTAAACTCATCGTGACAGGTGTGAATCATCAAGCCAACAATGATTTATCCAACATCGTTGGCTCGATGATTCACACCTGTTTCTTAATGTTAAGAGTTTAGTTTGTCTTTTTTTTTTTTTTTTTACAAAGATCTGACTGTAAGGCTGAACTCTGTGTCTGGAGAGATCATTAAAGTAGCCTCTCATGTCAGTATTATCCTCCAAAACACACATCTCTATCACAGAAACTTAACATGATTATAGTGCAGAGTAAGAGCACTAATTATACAGCAATGTATAATTATACAGCAATTCACGGTTTTGTTTGGTTGCAGAACCAAGCCTACACCCTTTCCCAAAACAACTGCACCCACTGTTCTTTATGTAAGCCTGCACCCCAGCAGCATCAGTTTTTAAATAAAAGCTTCTTGTCTCACCGTCACACCAATGTTGGTGGGTTCTCTGCCTTCCACCAGTTTGAAGATGGACTCCAGCGCTTCCTGTTTACTTTGACCTTTGAACCTCTTTGGAGCCAACTCCTCCAGAGCTCTCCGAAACTCCTCATAGGTGATGACCCGAGACGTCTTCTGTCTTCTCACAGAAACACAAAAACAACACAGACGGATGAGAGTCCACAGAAAACATTAAACTGGACTCACCTTTGACGACACTGTAAAACAGAGCTGCAGCTAGTGACAATTAATCTGTGGATTCTTTTTACCATGAATCATTTTATAAAATGTCAGAGTATCTTCCAATCATTTATCACAATCATTCATCAGTGTTTTTATTTTACTCGAATTGTCTTACTCGTATTATCTAAATATTTAAGAAGCCCAAACATTTGGGAACCTCTGAAATAGGCCATAATATGGCCAGTGGTGTAGTGGTGTCTTGGTAGGTGGGAATACCGTGGCTTCAACAGACCAAACCCCACCCCCAGGGACAGCCCTGTCTTTAAACACCCGTCAGGTGTTCATGTGAACATTGAAACAGGTTTTTCTTTCTGTAATCTGACCGGACCTAAAAGACCTGAGTCAGGTTCTGCTCGTGGTTTCTGCCTCTTAAAGGAAGTTTTTCCTTGCCACTGTGGCCAAGTGTTTGCTCATGGTGGGAATTTTTGGGTAAATTGGCGCTATATTCAATTAAATTAAATTCAAATTTATTTATATAACGCCAATTCATAACACTCATTGCACTTTTCCGGGGGGGGGGGGGGGGAAAAAATGAAAAAAGAGAGTTGTATTGTGGGAAGTCGCCCAGCAGTCTATATAAATGAAATTGAATTGAAATGAATTAATCTTTCCTCCTGTTCATACTGAAAAAAGTGAAAAGGTTTATCTGTAGTTAATATGAGGCTTCAACAGTCCAAATTAGTCAAATCAACCATATACGACCACTACACATTGGTAAGATGTCAAACTGCAGCTCCAGATTTACAGTGTTACAGGTCTCCACCGTGGCAGAGGCAGAGGAGGTTCAGACAAGAAAAAGTAATCAGAAATCATCAATATGAAATGGACTCTTTAAGACTGGATGAGTTCTTGTATCAGCAGCTCGCTTTAGGTCCTCTCCTCAGCCAGCACACAGAAACTGGTCTGCAGACTCACTTCACTTTGGAGAAGACAATATCCACGTCAGTGCTGGTGACGTTCTTGCCATCGACGATCTTACAATCTTTGCACAGTTTGGCCCAATTCTTCCCGTTAAGCTCCTTCCCTGTGGCCTTCGTGTCTCCGTGGATGGCAAACTTCTTAAAAGACGTCAGGAGCTGCTCCATGTCAGCACTCTCTGCCATGACAGGAAAATGTCTGCAAAAAAAACAAACACAGCTGGTGATGTTGTGAAGGAAATCACTTCATTCAGCACTCTTCTCAGAACAGGAACCAAATGAAATCACACAAAATGTCACAATACGACACAGTAGGTCTCATGCAAGAACCACTCATATGAGCAGATTCACATTAATGTGGAACAAATGAGTTCAGACCTGTGATATGAGTCATGAACAGAAAGTCTAAATGCAAGGCAAGTTTATTTTTATAGCACATTTTAACAAGGGAAGTGCTTTACATAAAACCAACATAGGGAAATATAAAAAGACATTTAAAAACACTTTAAGAGTTAAACAGAAAATAAAAACCAGATAAAACAGGAGAGTAAAAGTTGCAGTGGATCAAATGGATCACTTGATTTAATAAAAGGCAGCGGCAAACAGAAAAGTCTTGATTTAAAACATCCGAGAGCTGCAGTTTCCTGGGAGTTTGTTCCAGGTATGTGGAGCATAAAACCTGAATGCTGCTTCTCCAGGTTCAGTTCTGACTCTGGGGACAGAAAGAAAACCTGATCCTAGACCACCTGAGAGGTCTGGATGGTTCAGAACGTAGCAGATCAGACATTTTAAACCTTTAAACCTTGCAGTGCTTTATAAACCAACAGCAACAGTTTAAAATCAGTTCTTTGACAGGCAGAAAGCCAGACCTCAGAACTGGAGTGATGTGATCCACTTTCTTGGTCTTAGTGTGGACGCGTCAGCAGCGATCTGAATCAGCTGCAGCGGTCTGATCCAGTTTTTACAGAGACCCGTAAAGACACTGTTCACTGAAGATCAATGCATGGACAAGTCCTTCCAAATCCTGCTGAGACATCAGTCCTCTAATCATGGAAGTATTCTTAAGGTGGTAGTAGGCTTTGTAATTGTCACAATCCACGTCAGAAATAAAACTATTAACTAATAACACTATTAGATCCAATTTATGCCAACCTATGAATCTTACTTTGCCTTTGCGGGTTGGCTTATTTACTTTATCAGGCCCAGTGAAATGGCAGCATTTAGTCCACCGTTTAAATTAAGCTTGCACACGAGCCGATTGGCCTATTTTGCTGTCAAGCTACACATCAATAGTCCAGTTCCTTACAAGCTATGCTATACAATAGTTATATCATAGCTATCGAGCTATGATACTCAGTTGTAAACCCACCACAGCAACATGCAGGTTATGTTGCGCCCCACCTGTCAGGCTGGCCCACTCTGCTTCACAAAACTGGACAGACGAAGAACACGGATCGAAAACAAACGTAATTTGACAACCGATGAAGCTATCGTGATGTTTTTTTCACAAATCTGATGACGATACTGAATCCAGAGATGAAGGTCAATTTAGTGGCAATGAACATTTGTTTTTTCACTGAATCGATCAAGTGGAAGATACCGACAGGTTATTTTGAAAGTTAGCTTAATAGCTAAATGAAGGACAGTTAGCATATACAGATTTGTTTTTGTTCTTCTGTCCTGGAAGAAGCCCTCACACCCCATCAAATGGTCTCAACAGCAACTTCGAGGTCAGCCTGTGTCTGTGTGTGGAGCGGAAAGTGTTGCGATGATGTAGAGAAAAGGAAAGGGGGACTCAGATGCGGACAGTAAGTGCAGAGGGGTGAGTTTATTCCTGTATCCAGCAGGCAGGCAGAGTCCAGAAACTCAAGAAAGGCAGGCAAAAAAACAGACAACCAGGAGCAGGCCAAAATCTACGAGGAGCCAGTACCAAAACAGAAGGGAAACCACGCAGGGGCGAACCAGCACCAGGACAAGGAAATCACATGGACTAAATACACTCAGGGGAGGTGACGACAATGACACACAGGTGCATAACAAGACACAGGTGAACACAATCAGGGAATCAAGGACAGGAAGTAAAACCAGACAGAGACAGAGGGGAACAGACACATACCAAAATACAACAGGAAGTCTTAGAACAAAACCCACAATGCAGACTGAACAGACAATTACAAAATAAGACAGGAACCCAACACCATGAACATACAAAACTCAGATATACTATAATGACAAGGAACAAACTATAATCAAAAACACCCCACAACACCCCAAAACCCCCCATACAACAGGAAACCCTAACAGAAAGGAGACGTAATACAAAATATTTCAAGTATACAATTTACTTGAAAGTAACGCATACTGTAAAAACATTTTTACCCTGTAGTGCTAAAAAACCAAGGTGGGCCTCAGAAAGGAAAACCACTCATCCAAACTTTTTAAGAAAACATTCCAGTATAAAAGATGCTGCAGAAGAGAAATGGCGTCCAACTGGCTCAGCTCAGAGACCCTCATCTCCTGCCTCCACTGCTCAACCTGCCCAGTATCACAAAGCTCTGCTCCACCATCCTCTGCCACCATCCAGCAGCACTCGCCTCAGTTTCACAGCCCTGAGATGATACTCTAATGCTACCAGCACCAGATACACCAGGCAAAAGGTGGCCTGTTTGCAAGCATGACAGACCCTTGGCAGTCAGCTTGCAGGGTTCACTTATTCCACCGTGCAAATGTTCCTGCTTTTTTTTAATAGATGTAATTTCCGACCGTCTGTGTTAACACAAATAAATATGCTGCTAAGAAGAGAGAAGCAGGGGCAAAGTTTCTGGGACAGGCACCTAAAATAATGATAAAAATAATGATTGCAATATATTGGACTTGTTCCCCGTGCAAGACACTACTGGACAACTGACACTGCTGAGCTGCCATACACAAGACCCAAGCCCTTTTCATCCTGCCTTCATTTGAGTGACTGAGACAAGAATGTTGAGATGGTTGGACTGGAAAGGACACCCACATATGACAGACCGTGCTGCTGCCAACCCTTGATAGACAGTCTCAAATTAGCCTGTCAAATCTGGTATCATCTGTCCTGAAACATTTCAATGATGAGCAAATGGTACGAAAGGGTACCATTTACAGTAGATGTTTTTATACAAGCCAACTCCTTTTTCAGAACTGGCTGGACATGAAGGTTGGAGCCTGTAAAACCGTCAGGGACGGAAGAAGAGGATCTCCAGAAAATCATCTGTGCAGAAAAAGCCCAAGAGGGTCCCTGCACTGGATTTGTGAAGATGGTATTGTATATTTAAAGTGGAAAGCAGAGTTGTCTCATTGTGTTCCACAGTCCATTCAGTGTTTTCAGGTCACATGGTTACCAGGAGACAGAAACTGCATAATGGTACGTGGACCAGAACCAGTGTCTGCTCTCCCAACCCCGTCAGAGAGTACAACAAGTACATGGGGGGTACATGTTGTAAAGACCAACATCTTCAGAACTACAGAGCCAGAGGAAACACCTACAAATGCAACAACAATTGAAAAAACGTAATCCATTTTCTTGACATTGCAGTGGTGAAGAGTTGCATTTTGTACAAAGGGAGGCGGGTGACACCACTACGGAAGCAGCTGGTGAGGGAGCTGCTTAGCACCCCCTTGGAACCTGGAACCAGGACTGCACGTCAATGCTCATGTGCCAAATGCCATCAAAGCAGCCATGAAGGTGATGGAGGGGCAGAGATGCATCAGTTAGAAGGAAGAGAGTTCAGAACGGCATGTCATTGCCGGGCGTTTGACGTACCAGTGTATGTCACTGTCCTGAGGTGAGGCATCAGTAGGAACACTATTGACTTCACAGTCACCCCTGTGTATTCAGACAGATTAGTGACATGGTTTGACTTGAAGTAAACTGTATCAAAGGTTTGTTGTTGCACTAAATTTTGATTATGTTATTTATTGTTTGTAATGCTGTTGTGAGCCCATATTTACTGTCAGTTCCTCCAAAAACCTCAGAAATGTTACTGATAAATTGGATTAATCTTTTGTAAGAAGCTATCATATTTGACACATCCAGAATTCTAATTAATACATTGTACCTGGATTGTTCTTAATCTTAATTATATAATTTATAAATCTTCAATGGAAGTAGTTACATAAAATGTTTCTTCACTTTTATATAGTCCTGGTTATTCTGAGAAAGAAGAGGTGCAATATAATAAGAAAGCTTTAAGAGTCAGATAAATGAAAGTAATATATAAATGCAAAATCGGACACAAAACCCCCAAAAAGAATCAACAAAACAGCATAACTTCTCTTGCAGGTTATTTCTGTGTTTCAAAGGTGTTTTAAAAATAAAGTTTTGGATCATCTCTGCTGTTACTGTCAGACGGCAACAGCTTGTGTGTGTCTGTGTTCTTGCACTTCCTACATATAAGTTTTTACCTCCAGAGTGATGACATTTTTGGAAAGTGAGGACATTTTTGCCGGTCCTCAGAACTTCCAATGGCTGTTTGAAGATTAACACTTTAAGGGTTAGGGTAGAATTAGGTTAGGGGTATGGGGTTAGGCATAGAATTAAGTTAAGGGAATGGGGTGGGGCAGGGTAGAATTAGGTTAGGGTTGGGGTCAGGGGTTAGGGGTAGGGTTGGGGTTAAAATTAGGTTAAGGTTAGGGGTTTGGGGTATGGGGTAGAATTAGGTGAAGGGTAAGGGTAGGGGTTAGGGTAGAATTAGGTTAAGGGTATGGGGCAGGGGCAGATAGAATTAGGTCAGGGTTGCAATTAGGTTGGTGGGGTGGCTGTGGCTTGGTGGCAGAGTGGTCGCCTGCCAATTGGAAGATCGGCAGTTCAATCCCCCAGCCATGCGTCGAAGCATCCTTGAGCAAGATACTGAACTCCAAAATGGTTCGGATTGTGAATGTTACATTTTGGGGTTCAGTATCTTGCTCAAGGATACTTTGACACATGGCTGGGGGATCAAACTGCTGACCTTCCGATTGGCAGGCAACCGTTTGGCCACCAAGCCACGGCCACCCGCCATATGTGCTCATATGTAAGTCGCTTTGGATAAAAGCGTCTGCTAAGTGACTAAATATAAATGTAAGTTAGGGTTACAATTAGGTTAGGGGTAGGGGCAAGGCATTATGTCAATGATGGTCCTCACAAAGATACAAAAACGTGTGTCTGTTTGTGTGTCGGGGTGTGAGACATGTCCTCACTCCAGTTTCTCAGACTTGTGTGATTACACACACATTGATGCAATCCCTAACAGTGGTTGTCACGGTTACTGAGTCTCTGCACCCTTTAAGATTTATAATCAGAGTTAAAAGTTTCTGAGTTTCTGTCCAAACACAAGCTTTTTAAAGTTAACAGCTTGTTTTCTGCTGTTGTTCATCTACACGTGATGTAGATAAAGTGTTTTCTTGCAAACAGCTAAACCAATGAGAGCCGGTGTGGGCCATGGAGGCTGGGGCTTAACTTAGTGATGTTAATACAAATCCTGCAGTTGTTACAAGCTGACAGACATTCGGTCTGTTCGTAGTAAACGTGCAGCTCTGCTCGCGTGTCGGTGTCAGATTCCAGACAGTCGAGAGACATTTACAGTTTCAGTTCAGTGAGTTCTCTTACTCATTTTTTTCAATTTCAGCTAAAACTGCATTTATTTAAAACTCTCTGCAGAGTCTAAATGTTAAACTCCAGCTTGTTTCAGAGACTAATAAAGGATGATGTAGGTGCTCAGTGACGGTCGACTGTGTGACAGTAAAGTTAGGCATTAACATTAAACGTCGCCTCCAACTTTCTCTGTGATCCATCACTTGAAATATTGATGTATCTGGTATCAGAGCTGCTGTCATTAATCTGATGCATGTTGATTGTGTCAGATGACGTTGTGTCAAGGCATCAAAATGTCTGAAAATGGGCCTGAAAATGTGTAATCACCGGGGGTTAAGTTGCTCTGTAGGTGCGGACCTTCAGGACTGTGAGCCAATTGGAAGAGAGGAAAGTCCTCAAACATGAGCTGTGTCACTTCCTGTTCTTCCACAAAAGTATAAAATCAAACATGCTGCTATTAAAATTAACGTTTTAACATTAGCATGTTAACATTAACATTTTAACATTAGTGTTTTAACATGTGTGTTAACATTAGCATGTTAACATTAGCATTTTAACATTAACATTTTAACATTAATGTTTGAACATTAGCAGTTTAACATTTAACATGCTCTGGTGACGTCATTTGGAGCCAGAGTCTGTGCAGTAGTGATCAGTGTAGGGCTATTTTAGTTTGGCTCGTGACTCTCCGCTAACATGGAGGGGCCGGGGTTTATAACCTCTTCTGATGTTTTGACTTCACCTTTGGGGAGCTGCCATGTCGTCCATCTTTATATACAGTCTGTGATTTTAACATTAGCATTTTAACATGAGTGTGAACGGGTGAATGAGAGGCAAAATTGTAACGTGCTTTTTCCGCTAAGGTAGAAAAGCGCTATATAAATGCATTTTACCATCTAACAGCAAGGTGTGAAAAAACTAGGGTGATCCAACTTAATGCTAACATCAACTTTTAGTCAGCTAATGTGCTATTAAAGATTAGCTTGTTGTATTTGCTGATGTAGAGCTTGCTAATGAAGTAACCGTACCATTACCTTTATTACTGGGCTTGGCCCATCTTCATCTACATGAACTATTAAATCTATTAGTATCTTTGATCAGAGACGGCACGGCACCCTTTTGGTTCAGTGGAACGACCAAACAGACGACAGAAAATGTTGTAGTTCTAGCAGTCAGCTTTAAAGTCAAACTGCTGAAAGCTTCTTGATTCTGTAATCGCTGACCTGCCATTTTATTGGTTAATTGTCTCGCTCATGGTGTGTGTACGACTCTGTGGAACTTTGTATTATGTGTCTTGTCTGGTTTGTTTAGTGTTGATCTATCACTGTGTGATATTATAAAGACCTGCTCTATAGAAAAGGTGCAGTGAGATAACGGTTATGAAAATATGAATATGAAATTTAAATATATTCAATAATATGAATAAATTAAATTGAATTGGATGTTTAAATTAGCTTTAAGCTAACTCTGGTACAATACATCGTTTATGTGTGTGGTCCCTTCCCAGTCAGTCAGTCAGTTTCTCCCGCTTGTTCCCGTTGGGGGTCGCGGGTGACTGGAGCCTATCCCAGTGGCTGTGGGCCTCAGGCGGGGTACGCAGGGCTGACACAGAGACAGACAACCATTCACACTCACATTCATCCACTAGGGGCAATTTGGAGTCATCAGTTAACCTAAACATGCATGTCTTTGGACGGTGGGAGGAAGTCGGACAGAAAATGGAGGACACGCAGACTCCACCCAGAGAGATCGTGTGACGTAGGTCCAGTCCGGGATTCAAACCCACGATCTCCTTGCTGGGAGGCAGGAGCGCTAACTACTCTGCCACCATGCACCCCGCTCCTTTCCAAATAAAATAAAATAAATACATAAATTCTGAGCAGGAAGGACTTAAAAATATGTTTTTATATTTCTATATGTGATGTTTACATGCAGTTTGAGTTCATATGCAAAATCCAAACTGTTTGGTTCTGCGTGTGTTCTCATCGTGTCGCTCTGCAACATCCAGACAACAACACAATATTTGTTCAGCTGTTGCCGTCATGCTTCACTGTGATTGGCTGAGACCGGTGATGTGATCGGTGGAGAGTGTATTTATTAACACCACACCCTCCCATCGATATTCACCTTGAACACTTTGTGCTGCTGAGCCGGAACCAGAACCAGAACCAGAACAGCAGGTGGAGACAGCCAGACAGTCTGCACCTTTGTGACCAGTATGTTATAATGAAATTATAACATTAAAGTTTAGAGTTATTGATGACACCGATGGGCGTCAAGTGAACCGCAGTCAGCATCGTGTTGCATCCTGGACGTGGGCCAAAGCAGTGACCACGGCCGAACCGGGACCTGACACGGTCAGACTGTGTGTGTCCCTGTGTGTCCCTGTGTGTGTCCCAGTGTGTCCCTGTGTGTGTCCCTGTGTGTCCCTGTGTGTGCCTGTGTGTGTCCCTGTGTGTGTCCCTGTGTGTGTGTGTCCCTGTGTGTCCCTGTGTGTGCCTGTGTGTGTCCCTGTGTGTCCCTGTGTGTCCCTGTGTGTGTCCCTGTGTGTGTCCCTGTGTGTGTGTGTCCCTGTGTGTGTCCCTGTGTGTGTGTGTCCCTGTGTGTCCCTGTGTGTGCCTGTGTGTGTCCCTGTGTGTCCCTGTGTGTGTCCCTGTGTGTGTCCCTGTGTGTGTGTGTCCCTGTGTGTGTCCCTGTGTGTGTGTGT
>CM022485.1:432167-447558 GCA_011952105.1 Coreoperca whiteheadi
TGTGTGTGTTGGTATGTACAAATGTAACATGATTAAACATTAAATGTGATTTGTGGTTTGCAACATAAATCCTGTAGTGAACATTTATTATGTTTGCGCGTAAACCACCTCAGTGTGTAGAGTCCCTAATTATTCATAAAACACAGTATTTCACACAGCATTTATATTCATAAAACACAGTATTTCACACAGTATTTATATTCATAAAACACAGTATTTCACACAGTATTTATTCCTGCGTTCTTTTTGACGACATTAGTCAGCTGATAAAATAATCCGTCTTTAGAACAGAGTGTGATCGATCCCTGAATGTCTGAATGAAAGCAAGCTCGTTGGCCTCTGAGGAGCGTTTTACTGTTTCTGCCAGGAAACACACCTGAAGCAGCTCAGGAGGATTCTGTTACATTTAATAAATGATTCAAACGAAAAACATCTACAGTTTGGTTCTTTCTGTTGTTACATTTAATTGAATCCAGTTAACTCTCCAGACAGATTAAAACACACACCCGCTCACTGTCCTGCAGTCTTACCTGTCTGTCCTCTGTCCGTCTCTTTGTCCTCACCTCCGTCTCTTCTGGCCCTCAGCGGCGGTCGCAGCGTTCAAATGAGCTCTGCAGTGCTGAGGGCTTGTTTTCATCTGTTTATCCCGTCACCATGACGACATCCTGTCCCACATCAGGGGAGGGCAATAAAAAAGAGGGAGGGAGGAGACGAGTGCTGGTCCTCAGGCGGGGCGTCCATGCAGGCTCCTGTCAGACCTCCCAGAGCTGGAGGTCAAAGGTCACAGTTCAAAGGTCGGATGGGGAGCTACATGCCATGTTTTAGTAGCAACAATGCTTTTATACACACACACACACACACACACACAAACCGATTAGAATAAAGTACAAATGTTAAACTGAAGTAATAAGAAAAGAACTCTAAATCGTCTTTAAAAGCTGCATAATAAACTGAATTATTCTTAAAGTCCATTTATTGAAGTTATGAGAAGTGATTTCAGGTGAAACACACCGGGGGCGGGGCCAGAGGGGCCCCCAGAGGGACCCTACCTGACTGGCTCTCCTACTTTAAATAAACTAAACCCCACACATCGCATCACAATGTCATCTGGAGCCGTTGTCATGACAACAGAAACACAACAGTGTGATCAGCTATAACTCGACAGGAAGTGTGTCTGAGAGGAAGCATTTGGCTGTGGTTTGACAGGAAGACGGACTACAGAATAATGAAAAGGGCTTAAGTCCTCCATGTCTCAGTGCTCACAGGATGATCTGTCTTTCAAGTGAATATTTCATTTATAGAGCGTTACATAAAGAGAAGAAAAGATACAGATATGGCAACAGAGGAAACAAAGCAAGAGACCAAACATGCCAATTCATCTCCGCTCAGGCCGTCCATCAGCCCCGAACCTAAACTCAGTCGACCTGTTCCAACTCTTTCACACCGACCTGGAAACACGACAGCCACTTCTATCTGTTACAGCGTACCGCGCTCCTGCGTTTCTATCAACTTTAGTCCTTAAACAGATTGAGGAATGATTGCAAGGGATTTTAATCTTCACGTGGGCGTTGACAACGACAGCCTCAGCACTGCGTTGATCTCAGTATTAGATTCGTGGGCTTCTGTCAGAGTGACAAAAAGCCTCCAGAATAAATACTTTACTGAACTCTGCTGCGTAAACATGTTGTATGTTATTCTCTAGTTCCAGAGGTTGTGGTGGAACCACTTTCTTATGAGGGGGCGTGTGACAACCTTCTCTGAGCAAGCCTCTTCCCTTCAGGCACCTGATGGGCGGAGCCGGGTCGTCAGGGAGACTCAGCTCACCTGGTCTGGCTGTAAGACAATACAAGCTGGTGGCAGTCAGCCAGTCTCTCCCCCCCCTGGCTTCCACCCTGTTTTGTTTTGTTGCACTGGGTTTGTCTTTACGGTGATTTCCCTTTTAGGTACACCTCCTGCGTGTCCTCCCCAGAGTCTTGCAACAGGTCGGGCACCCACGACAATGTTGTGTAGCAGGTAAAAAAATGGATAAGAATTCACAGGTACGGGTAACCGGGTAAAGATGAACTGAATATGGGTGGGCAGCAGGTGAGAACAAACATATGACACAAACTTTGACCCCTGAATTCAGATCCAACCACATAATGGGACGTCACTGATCCAAAGCAATGTAAGCTAGCTGCTAGCTAGCACATCAAAATAGATAGATATACTTTATTTGTCCTTGCGGGGAAATTGGTTTGCAGTGTAATCGCATTTCATCACAACATCACCGAGACACCAGCAAACCAAGCCATGCATGTACCATTCCGTATTCCTCAGACCGACAGATTGGGTCGGACATCCTGCCTGTTTAAAAACGTTATGGCTTGTGGCACCAATGAACATTTTGATCTATTTTCAGTGAATCGGGGGAGGCCGTAACGTTGCCCCGGTGGCAGCAATTTAAATGAACAGGCCAGGGGATGCCTCATGTCACCCACAATGTTGTTTGCCTAATCATCACTCTGTCGCTATAGATGCAGTCCAGATTTGGTAGATCCCTAAGAGTTCGTTGGCCATTGTTACCGTTTTTCTAAGGGATGTTTTGTGTGCCTCGCTAGCATTGCCAAACCAGCAGATGGTGCATCACACTTTCAATAAAAGCCCAGTAAAACATATAAAGCATTTTGTTGTGGACATTGAAGGATAACATTTATTTGTTGTGTCTTAGTGCTTCAAATTACAAATACCTTGGCTGACACAAAGGCAAAAATAGCCAGAGGTGTATACCAAATTGTGGAAGGCCAAGTCCGACGTTTGGGAGAAATGTGGTGTGATCAGAGACTGTGACAATAACGTTGTCAGTGGTTTTGCTGCTTTTGAAAAGTGCCAAATAGTATTAGGTAAGTATTAGTATGAGGAAACACATCGCCAGAGTGTAAGTTAGCAGTAAACTTTGTGTGGTGATGGAAGAACCGGGCTTGACTGACATCAGTGAGAGCTGGCCGTGTGGACGCCCAGCCTGATCGGACGCCTGAATCATGCAGACTGACAAAATATGCAGAAACGTTCAACAAAGCATCATCCTGGAGCTGAGACTGAAGCTGGCTGACAGCAACGGGGCTTTGGATATGTGGACAGATGATCACTGCAAAAGTGATTGTCTTTGTGTCACTTTGCACACGTGTGAGCTGACTGAGGGAGTGCTCTGCACGTCACATTAGGCAACACGGCAGATAGCCTCGGACTATCATGCAAGCACCATGTAAATACAATCCACGTGAAGCAAACAGGTGCAAACAAAAGTGACTGTGGCTTGGTGGCAGAGCAGTCGTCCTCCACTCAGAAGGTCGGCGGTTTGATCCCAGGCTTCCCCCAGCCATGTGTCGAAGTATCCTTGAGCAAGATAGTGAACCCCAAAAATTGCTCCCGAAGCTGCACCTTCGGTCTGTAAAGGTGTAAGTCACTTTGGATAAAAGCGTCTGCTAAATGACAAAATGTAAATGTAACATCCCTGAAGGAGAAATTCAAACTGCACCTCCTGCATAAGCTCACAGCGTTCTCGCATCCCAAACTGAAAGGCAGAAGTCTGTTTGACAGAAATGTGAACAGACTGATGGAGCAGGAGGACAGTGGTGGAGTAGAAACACCTTTTCTGCTTGGAAAACAAGTGATGATTAACTATCAGAGCGTCCCTGCCTGACTGTGCTCTGCAGCTGCAGCTGCTGTCTGCAGGTAAAGATCCTGTTGGACGTTTGTCCCAGCGGGTGTGGACCCCACCCTTCACTACCACACGGCTCAATGGGCTCGATCACACTGTCAGATATATTAAGGCAAATTTTATTTGGAAATGATAAAATGTTCTTAGTTGCATTTCGAGGTGTCTGAGCGTCGCCTTTCAGTGTGGTTATACCAACGCAGGTAGAACTCGTGCTGTGTTCAATGATGTGAATCTTTATGGTTAGGGTTTCTGTCTCGGTCTCTCTGAGGACAGGAAGTGACCTCATGGCAGTAGTTGTGTCAGCAGGAAGCATCTGTCAGTGTGGGAGGACTTGAGTATGACATTATGTCCACAGTCACATGTTGTTGTTCAGGGTGGCAGAGTCTCCAGGGACCAGTTAGACCTGCAAGTAGTCCTGTCTGTTAGAGACTCAAATTATCACCACAAGAAATGACAAACATTTAAATCTTCAGGATTTTTCAGTGATTTGTCAATCTGACAATGTTCTCTGTTACTGATCACTGGTGAACTTTACAGAATTTGTCAGTGTTATTGCTGACAGACATGATGCTTATAAAGAACAGAATTAAAAACAGACCTAAGTTCTCCCCACAACTCTCCAATGCCACCCCTGAGGACTGGTTAACCTTTAGGCAACAAAGAAACATCTGCACCGGCATGATCAAGAAGTCTAAATCAAATGATTATCAGTCGGCTGTCTCTGCCTGTGACGCTTACACTAAATGTTGGAACACCATAGCATCTCTTAAGACCTCACACCTCCCATTTCAAATCAAACCATCTGGTCATTTTACCGATAGATCTTCTACAGCTGAAGCTTCTAATCACCATTTCGTCTTCTCCGGTCTTTTATTTAATATGTCTGCTGATTGAACTGTAGACAATGAGTCCCCATTGCCTCAGCTTCTTCAGAGTGTACATTGTAATCTGGTCAGCAGTGCAGATGTTAGGTTAAAAGCTTGCAAAAACACTGGTGCAGATAATCTCGATCCATATCGCCTTCATCTAAGTGTCCCCTTGATCTGTCCACATTTAGCACATTTTTAATCAAACCTTGATTCAGCGTAGTGGAAAAGCCCCTAAGTACTACCCTTACACAAAGGTGGTGACGTCTCCAATCACAACAACTATCGCCCAATATCCAAACTTCACTTCTTAGCAAAAACCCACGAATCCTTGGTAGATTTCCAGCTACATGCTTGTATTGACTCACTAAACCTACTGCAACCACAGCAGGCTGCTTTTCGCCCAGGTCACAGCACAATAACAGCTGCAGCTTCGGTCAACATTGTCTCCTACATCGATAACTAAACTATTTTGTGCTGTCCTCTTCATTGACCTTGCTTCACTGGTTCCACTGTTACCTCACAGGGAGAACTCTGACTGTTGTTGCTGATGGTACTTAGTCGAGACATCATACAGTCACAAATGGGTTTCCACAGGGGTCTATCCTTGTATACGTTGTATATAAATAGCATAATACTTCCAAATCAATACTTCAATGTCCATTGTTTTTAATACTATTTTATTTGCCCCTGGTGGTGCCACCCCATCCCAGGCCCTCGCTCGTCTGCAGTCTGCCTTTGATGCTTCCCAAGTATCACTCTTTAATCCCTAGTTTTTTAAATGCAGAAAAGACATGGTATTCTCCACCTCCACCAGTGACAATCCTGCGATTACAAACCTAAAGGCACCCATATTACTTTCACTACCTACAAATATTTCAAAATTTGGCTCGACAGCAACAATCCGTCAAGATTCACATTCAATATTTGGCTAAAACTTTAAAATCAAACTAGGTTCCCTGTATAGAATTAAAGGCTGTCTGTATTTTTCCAACCGTAAAGCTGTTGCGCGTCAACCTTCATGTCTGTCCTTGTCTGTGGGGATGCTCTGTATTGTGATGCTGCCCCATCGACACTTAAACCCTGTGTATCACACTTTACGCTTTAGCACAAACGACACACGTGGACTCCCTCACCGTCAAGAAGAAACAGCCGTCTCATGTTTTCATCTATAAAGCTCTAATGCTGAAGCTTCCAAACTACCTCACATCTCTTCTCCCATTTAACTCCAGTGACTACAGAAACTGCCCAACCTTAGGTATCCCTCATGTAGCACTAATGTGGGCAGAACTGGTTTCGGGTACTATGCACCCTTTAAATGAAATGAACTGCAAACTGCCCTCAAACTTCTTCTTCTTCTTTTCCTTTCCGGTGTTCCCTTTCAGGGGTCGCCACAGCGAATCATGCGCCTCCATCTAACCCTGTCCTCTGCGTCCTCTTCACTCACACCAATTAACTTCATGTCCTCTCTCACTACATCCATAAATCTCCTCTTTGGTCTTCCTCTAGACCTCCTGCCTGGCAGCTCCAACCTCAGCATCCTTCTACCAATATATTCACAGTCTCTCCTCTGAACGTGTCCAAACCACCTCAATCTGGCCTCTCTGGCTTTATCTCCGAGACATCTAACATGAGCTGTCCCTCTGATGGACTCGTTCCTGATCCTGTCCGTCCTCGTCACTCCCAAAGAGAACCTCAACATCTTAAGCTCTGCCACCTCCAGCTCTGCCTCTTGTCTTTTCTTCAGTGCCACTGTCTCTAAGCTGTACAACATCGCTGGTCTCACCACCGTCTTGAACACCTTTCCTTTCATTCTTGCTGATACTCTTTTATCACACAACACACCTGACACTTTTCTCCACCCGTTCCAACCTGCTTGCACTCGCCTCTTCACCTCTTTTCCACAGTCTCCATTGCTCTGGACCGTTGACCCTAAGTACTTAAAGTCCTGCACCTTCTTCACCTCTGCTCCCTGTAACCTCACCGTTCCACCTGGGTCCCTCTCATTGACACACATGTATTCTGTCTTACTGCGGCTAAGCTTCATTCCTCTGTTTTCCAGAGCAGACCTCCATCTCTCTAGATTCTCCTCCACCTGCTCCCTGCTCTCACTACAAATCACAATGTCGTCTGCAAACATCATAGTCCATGGAGATTCCTGTCTAACCTCATCTGTCAGCCTGTCCATCACCAGAGCAAACAAGAAGGGGCTCAGAGCCGATCCTTGATGCAGACCCACCTCCACCTTGAACTCCTCTGTCACCCCTACAGCACACCTCACCACGGTCTTGCAGTTCTCATACATGTCCTGCACCACTCTAACATACTTCTCTGCCACTCCAGACTTCCTCATACAATACCACAGCTCCTCTCTCGGCACCCTGTCATACGCTTTCTCTAAATCTACAAAGACACAATGCAACTCCCTGTGACCTTCTCTGTACTTCTCCATCAGCATCCTCAAAGCAAATACTGCATCTGTTGTGCTCTTTCTAGGCATGAAACCATATTGCTGCTCACAAATGCTCACCTCTGCCCTTAGCCTAGCTTCCACTACTCTTTCCCACAACTTCATTGTATGGCTCATCAGCTTTATTCCTCTGTAGTTGCCACAGCTCTGCACATCTCCCTGGTTCTTGAAAATTGGCACCAGTACACTTCTCCTCCATTCCTCGGGCATCCTCTCACTCTCCAAGATCTTGTTAAACAAACTAGTCAGAAACTCTACTGCCACCTCTCCTAGACACTTCCATACCTCCACAGGTATGTCATCAGGACCAACTGCCTTTCCACTCTTCATCCTCTTCAACATCCTCCTCACTTCACTCTTGCTAATCTTTGCTACTTCCTGCTCCACACCAGTCACCTCTTCTACTCTTTGTTCCCTTTCATTTTCCTCATTCATCAACTCTTCAAAGTACTCCTTCCATCTTCCCATCACACTCCTGGCACCTGTCAATACATTTCCATCCTTATCTTTAATCACCCTAACCTGCTGCACATCCTTCCCATCTCTATCTCTTTGTCTGGCCAACCTGTACAAATCCAAATCCAGATCAAACACTGGAAACCAACATGAGGCGGTTGGTGAACACACACACACCTGTGTGAGTTTGTGTTAATCACGCTGCAAGTCATGTTCCTGTTCGGGTGAAGACTTGGTTTAAGGTCTCCAGGAAATAACAAGAACATAAAATATGAAACAATAAGTCAATGTAATGTAAAGTGAAGGAAACACCACTGTGTGTGTGTGTGTGTGTGTGCACTTCTACAGCCATCTTTGTGAGGTCCAATTTGCATTTTAGACCTTGGGAGTGAGGACATTTTGGCCAGTCCTCACTTTTCAAGACACCTTCAAGGGGCTGCTTGCGGGTTCAGACTTGGTTTTAGGGTAAATGTTACAACTAGGTTAGGGTAAGGGTTAGGTTTAAGCAATTAGTTGTGATGGTTCAGGTTAGGGTTAGGGGCTGGGGAATGCATTATGTCAATGAGAGTCCTCACAAGTATATAAGTACCAGGTTGTGTGTGTGTGTGGGTGTGGGTGTGTGTGTGTACCACATACTTCTCATTGCTGCTCCTTTTTGATTGACGCTGTTATGATGTTGTTGTGGCTCGTTGCCGGGGCAACCCTTCCTCACATCACAGAGGGGTGATGACATGCAACAACACACACACACACACACACACACACATGCACGTTATCAGAGAGATCATCGGGCGTCTGAGCTGCCACTGATCGCTGGTAATAAACCTGATGTGTTGACAGAACTCGTCCCGGTGTTGCATGTTACTGGTTTGTGTGAAGAACCAATCCGAAGCACCTGATGATGTCATCCGTGTGGACTGACAGGACCAGACTTATTGACTGTAACACTAACGGACTAATTAACCTTCAGGACTCGTCACCACATGGTTTTAATTTAGCTGCTTTTCACAGAAACAGAACCATCTGAGAACAACCGACTGATCTATAAAATCTTCTCCTCCTGGAAAGTTGCTTAGTTCAAATATTCTACCTGAGACTCTCCCCTCTACTGAGGCTGCTCTCACCTCCGACCTCGGCCTTTCCCCAGTTCTTCTTCTGCTGTGGAACTAAATATTCTGCTGCACCTTCTTGACAGTAATATTGGCATCAGTGGCAGTATTTCAGTGATTCTGCTCATACTTTCTGGATAGAACGTTAAAACGTTTTCTGACCGTCACATTCTGTGGGGTCCCCCAAAGCTCTGTACTAGGACCACTGCTCTTTCCATTATACATGCTCCCACCTGGCAACATCCTCCCCGAACTGCATGTCAACTTCCATTTACACGCCGATGACACATTCAGATTTATATTCTCACCCTGCCAGAGGATCCCGATCATCTCCCCGGACTTGAACATGTTTGACTACCATTAGATCTTGGCAAGGTTTGGTGCACCTGGTGTTTCCTCAGAGCTCTGACTGGACGTGTTGATCAACATAGAATCAACTCTGGAAAGGTAGATGTGATACGACGTGCTGAGGGCGCTGCTAGAACACCAACCACATCTGTTGCTCGTAAGGATACCTGTCATTTTAGAGCATTGAGCGGCACTTTCCTCCTTTTAATTCACTCCCTCTCACCTCTACCCATCCGGGTCTGCTCAGATTTATATTCTCACCCTGCCAGAGGATCCCGATCATCTCCCCGGACTTGAACATGTTTGAGAAAGAAACAAAAAACAAAAAAAAAAAGGCCTTGGAAGTCCCCAGCCACACAATGGACCACACCAGGCACAGACAGCATTGGCTTCCAGCACCTTATACTGAATCCTTCGAGACAGGAACAGCCCTCATCAGCTTCGTGATGGGCGAACTTTCTCCTGATTATAGGGCTAAAAAATAAATCCATCAAAATGTGTCAAATTCATCCATCAGTGTTGATGGCAGAACCGGGTGTCACTTTCATTCGAACAACACATTAATGACGTGACATGTAGCCTAACAGACTTCCTCACTGACTCGCTTCACTACAAGCTGCTGCTCATTACCTCCAAACTCTTCATGGCCGAGGAGCATGCTACGTTCAGACCACAGGCCTCTGGCCAAAGATCAATAACTCCAATGAGAACGTTTCCATTCTGAGCTACTACTGAGGAATAATTTACCTTCGAATACTCACCTTTAAATCAACACGGAGGTGGAGTTATCTACATGCTTGCTTATAGTTGAATCATTCAGCCCTGACTATAAAACCTGCACCTTCCTAAGTGCTGGTTTCTGTTCTGTTCTGAATGTTTGTGGGTTTTGGTTTTGTGTTACAATCCATTTATTTCTACTGAGACTTGGGATTTTACATTTAGAATAAACGTACCTACTTACCTCTGATGGGTCTGCTTCCTCTGGGCCTCAGCGCTCCACGGTCGTCCAGAGACTATTAAAACACCGCCGCCCCGCATGTATTCATGTTCATGATTATTTGAACTCCTTCATATCTACGGGACCACGCTGACATCACTGACATAGGGCTCTATCAGCCTGTCGCTCTTGTAGTTGTGAACATTAAATTCACGCAGAGAGCAGCGGACAGCTGCAGTCACAGCAGTCGTGTAAACTGCAGCTGGTACACAGACTGAACCTGTAATAACACTGTAATAACTGGATGAAGTCATCGTATGGCTCAGCAGGAAGCATCTGTATGTTGTTACGCTCCCTCGGTCTTGTTTCTCAGGTGTTCCAGGATCCTGATTACTGGGTGGCTCTTCCCATATTTCAGGGAGGCTGGAGAAGGAAGAGAGCCCGGGCCATCATTGGACTGTCCCAGGTGCAGTTGGTTTTCACTTGGGGTGGTTATTTTCCTGTGACTCTGCACACTAAGAAATCAAGGTACAGGAATGGACCTAAAAGGCTACAAATGCTTTGTCGCTCCAGCCGGACCCTAGCAGGGTACGCAGACTGTACCTTTGAACATTGGTACATTTTTGTACCTTCTTGACTGATTTGCTGCATCATTTGTCAGTACCATAAGCTTGTTAAAAGTACAATTATGTACCCTTTGCTGTCAGCAATGATTTTGTACCTTTAAGATTAAACAAAGGTCCACTGTTAGCACCTTAAGGGCCATTTCTGTTCCTTTTCTGACAAAGGTACAGAAATTATACCCATATTTCTCTGTGTGTGGAGGGCTGGTAGTTTAGTTTTTGTGGCTTTGTTTCTTAGTTTAGCTGTTAGCTTCGGTGGGGGGCGGGGTTCTGCTGGCCCAGGCTTCCTCTAGTCTTTTTGGCCTCCAGACTCCAGCTGATTTGGTTAATTGATGGTATTATTTAAATAAATAATACTTCAAACTCGTTCTCGGGTATGGCATCCTTTTCTTTCTATGTTGCTGGTCGCAAGTTGAGCCAAAGTTTTTACTGCAGCTGTAACAGATATAAAAGCAGAACTCATCGGTTTTGGTCATTAATTGTTCAACAGGTGAAAAAGATCAGAATCGGTTTCTCCGGAGAAGCCGGAGCTTCCTGTCTGTGAAGCAGCTCCACGGGGAACTCGTGCAGCGAAATCCTCTCTGACAGTCTCATGAACGCTAAATATGAAGCTACGGCCAGCAGCTGGTTAGCCTAGCTTAGCATAAAGACTGGAAACAGCCCGTCTCCGCCCACCTGCCAGCAGCTCTAAAGCTGACTAACATGTTAAGTCTGGTTTGTTTTACCTGAACAAAAACTAAATGTGTTTTGGCCAGGTTAGCAGGCTAACAGGCTAACGGGGATAAACCCTGAGCTGCAGTTTGCAGCGTGGCAGCGAGGGGGCGCTACACAGACTCCAGCAGGAGGACACCTGTGATTGGCTGAAAACTGTCAGAAAAAAGATCTGAAAAATATCGATAACTAGTAAAAAATAAATAATTTTTATTGATGAAATAACATTTTGTAGTCACGAGTTTTAATAAGGGAAGTATTTAGTTTAATTAATTGTTTGATTATTTACTTCATTGTATTTATGTATTTAATATCGGTCCTTTGGACCTCCACAGACGTCCCCCATCGTGAACAGTTTGAACAGGGAGCGTTAGCATTAGCATTAGCAGTGTGTGTAGTGGTGGAACAGGAAGTGATGTCAGGACTTCAGCTCCATAAGCCCCTGATCCGTCTGGCCCTCAGTTACCATGGAGACCAGCAGGGGAGCTGTTAGTGGGAAAGAGGAAAAACCCGTTCAGGGTTACAGGTTCAGTAACAAAGGTCCAGGCAGCAGTGAGAGCTTTGCTTCTTTTATAAAGAGTGCGCACAGACAGGATGCACATTTGGCAACATTAAAAAGTCAAGTCATCGTCAAAACCAATAAATAGTCACGGAGATAAAAAACAGCTTAAAAAAGAAAACGGGGATTGTTGTGTGTGGCTACAGAGACAGGTGACTGTAGAGGGACGGAAGAGATTGTCAGGTTAGAGCTCCATCCAGGAGCCCAGCGACGCCCGGGACGGCGGTCTGGATCCGGGCCTTGACCCGGGCCTGGAGACGGGCCTGGAGCTGGTCTTCCTCCTGCCCAGACTGAGGCCTCCCTCCCGGGGCTCAGCGGCCTCTCCGCTGGCTCGGCTGACGAACACATTCGGGGGGTGGGCGGAGGCCATCTCAAACCTCAGCTCTGCATCGCTTTTATTTGCGCGGGAGGAGGGGGCCTTCCTCTTAGCGCGGGGCTGGGGGGAGGGCAGCGGGAACGCCGGGACGACTCTGTGTGAAGACGTGGAGGCGTCTCCGGCAGCAGCAGCGGAAGACGAAGAGCCCAGTTTGGCCAACACCACCGGGATCTCCTCCAAAGACTCTGCAGAGTCCGAGTGGTACTCAGCAGGAGGGGCGGCGGCCTGCACGGGGCCCGAGGCGGGGGCCATTGGCGGCAGGGAGGCCCTCAGAGGGAAGGCTGGGAAAGGAAGTTGCTGACCCAGGGACACACTGCTGAACTCTGCTGGAGGACAAACAGACAAAGAGCATGAGCGGTTTCACCTGTCTGCGGAGGGGTTTCCCACCCACATATTAAGGGCTGGACTGATGGTAGGCTGCGTTCACACCTCTAGGTCGGTTCATTTGGTCCGAAACGAGGGCAAACAATTATACATTGGAACATTTTTCAGCTTTTTTGGTTCGTTTTTCACGCCACACTGATTGCTTTGGTCCGAACCAGCTGAAATGAACCAAAATGCAGTCACATGACAACATCCACATCACTCATTGGCCGTGGCCTATTTCCTAAACTGCTTTTCGATTGGTCAGAATTTACGTGCGGGAAGATTCCAATAGAAGAGGAAAAGCCAGAAAACAACACGGAGACAACAGGACTGCGGGCTGGTTCTGTCCCTGTTCAGAGTCTGTTACAGTGTTTGTATCCACCACAATATGCAAACAATACATTTCTATCATGAAGCGGCCTGAAAACAACGTTCTGATGCAAACGGTGAGCGCGCGTCGCTCGTCACTTCAAGCGGAGGCGTGCATTAATTCCTAACTCTGACACGCTCATCTTCCCAAAATATGACTACGGCAGCTGGTTTAGTCCAAACATTATCACTACTTATTGCAGTTGGGTCTGTTCTAGGTCGGATCGCGTTCTCACCACAAACGAGCCGCTCCAGAGTTCGTTAGAGAGCGAGACCACCTCTTCAGGGAGGTCTCGGGACGCTTGTTTGGTCCGCTTTTGGTGCGACTGCTGCTTTCCCACCTGAGCAAACGAACCAACGGGGCAAACGAACTAAATGAGGAAGCTGTGAAAGCGGCCTTAGACGGGGAGCTCGGCCGAGCGGCGTGCAGCAGCTTCGCTCCTGAGATCTGACCCAACGTACTGAAAACATTGGGACGGTGGGAGAGACACGGCTGTAGCTCTTGGTGTCTCGGGACAGATCTTGTCTCTGCTTGTCATCATCGCTCTGACTGCGGACTCGCTTTCAGCGTGTGCAGGGGTTCCTCCGGCTCCTCGGCTCAGGTTAGGCCTTCCCAGCCCCAGCAAAGGCAGCACAACAAGGACCTGAGTGGTGCTGGCGTGACTCACGATACAAAATATCACAATGTGCGTGTGAGGAAGCTGCAACAGGTAACCCAGTGGGAACTGGTGCTTTTCCAGCCTGATTGCTGCTTATTGCCCTGAAACAGCATCTGTGTTTTGGTTCGCTTAAACCAAGAGTAAATGGTTGTTATGTGACAGTGATGATATTTTCCTGATACACTCCGTCAGTAAACAATGCAACCGCAGGGGGGCACGAGCCAGTGTCTTCTTGTGCCAGTCCCAAGTCTGGATAAATGCAGAGGGTTGTGTCAGGAAGGGCATCCGACGTAAAACACATGCCAAACTAAAAATGCGAATCATGACAATGACTTCCATACCGGATCAGTCGGGGCTCGGGTTAACAACGACCGCCACCGGTGCTGTTGACCTACAGGGTACCGGTGGAAATTGGACTACTGTTGGTCGAAGACGAAGAAGGAGAGGAGGAAGGTGTGTTCGTAGTCAGAGAGAGAAGAGGAAAGCTAAGAATGTAGGACTGACAGTAGGGACTTTGAACATTGGGACTATGACAGGGAAGGCTAGAGAGTTGATTGACATGATGCAGAGAAGGAAGGTGGACATACTGTGTGTCCAGGAGACCAGGTGGAAAGGTAGCAAGGCTAGAAGCTTAGGAGCAGGGTTCAAGTTGTTCTACCATGGGTCGGATAGGAAGAGAAACGGAGTAGGAGTTATCCTGAAAGAGGAGTTTGTGAGGAATGTTCTAGAGGTGAAAAGAGTGTCAGACAGGTTGATGAGCCTGAAGCTGGAAATTGAAGGGGTGATGTTCAATGTTGTGAGTGGTTATGCCCCACAGGTAGGATGTGAGTTAGAAGAGAAGGAGAAATTCTGGAGTGAGTTAGATGAAGTGATGCAGAGCATCCCCAGAGGTGAGAGAGTGGTGATTGGTGCAGATTTCAACGGGCATGTAGGTGAAGGGAACAGAGGTGATGAGAATGTGATGGGCAGGTTTGGTCTTCAGGACAGGAACGCAGAAGGACAGATGGTGGTAGACTTTGCAAAGAGGATGGAAATGGCTGTAGTGAACACTTTCTTCCAGAAGAGGCAGGAACATAGGGTGACATATAAGAGCGGAGGTAGAAGCACTCAGGTGGGCTACATCTTGTGTAGACGTTGTAATCTGAAAGAGACCAGTGACTGTAAAGTAGTGGTAGGGGAGAGTGTAGCCAGACAACACAGGATGCTAGTGTGTAAAATGACTCTGGTGGTGAGGAAGATGAAGAGGACAAAGGCAGAGCAGAGGACGAAGTGGTGGAAGCTGAAAAAGGAAGAATGTTGTTTAGTTTTCAGGGAGGAGCTGAGACAGACTCTGGGTGGTCAGGAAGTGCTCCCAGATGACTGGACCACTACAGCTAATGTGGTCAGGGAGACAGGTAGGAGGGTACTCGGTGTGTCATCTGGAAAGAGGAAAGTGGACAAGGAGACTTGGTGGTGGAACCAGGAAGTTCAGGAGTGTATACAGAGAAAGAGGTTAGCAAAGAAGAAGTGGGACACTGATAGGACTGAAGAGAGTAGACAGGAGTACAGGGAGATGCAGCGTAAGGTGAAGGTAGAGGTGGCAAAGGCCAAACAAAGAGCATATGAGGACTTGTATGCTAGGTTGGACACTAAAGAGGGAGAGGTGGATTTGTACAGGTTGGCCAGACAAAGAGATAGAGATGGGAAGGATGTGCAGCAGGTTAGGGTGATTAAAGATAAGGATGGAAATGTATTGACAGGTGCCAGGAGTGTGATGGGAAGATGGAAGGAGTACTTTGAAGAGTTGATGAATGAGGAAAATGAAAGGGAACGAAGAGTAGAAGAGGTGACTGGTGTGGAGCA
>CM022485.1:479974-509496 GCA_011952105.1 Coreoperca whiteheadi
GGGGGGGAGGGCAGACTTGATGTGGTGCATGACTAGCCGTTCGAAGCACGAATGCTTTCAGAAAGTTTCATAATGCTGACGTTACGAGAACAGATGAAATATGTTGTCAGTGAACATTTTAGTAATATCCATAGTCTAGATCCATACATTTCCTTTTTATGGATATAGAAAACGGATCCAGGCAACATTTAGTTTCCTGCTGAACATATTTGCTGTTTTATCAGTTGTATATAATCAGAATTGATCAGCTCTACCCACCCACTGCTGAAGTCTGTTCATCACGATCAGCTGTAACTGAGGAGATTTGGCCCTTTTAATTCACAGATTTCTTTATTTTTTGTGATGGACTCATGACTCCCTGAAGCAGTCTTTCTGTGATGTAACAAATCCACAACAGTCCACTACAATCCTACTGTTGGTGCAGATCACTGCTGTTCCCTTCTCCTTCATCTGTTTTATCAAAGCCTGATCCAGTAAGTCTGGAGGAAGGAAAAGGTGAGACCTGAGGGAGTCAAACAAACACTGTTCAGATCTCAGTGTTTCCTCAGGAAGGAGCTCCGTCCAGCACAAACTCTGCTCTGATTAACTCTGGTTTATTCTGCAGGACTGATCCTAGACCTGCTGCTGATCGGATGATACTGATGCTTCACTACACCTGGAGTCGCTCCACCCCTAGCTGCATAATCTGCATGGGAACATTAACCACCTCCAACGTCTTCGATGGAGACATGCAGGTATTATGGATAGAGGGTCATATGTGCTGAAGGGCTGGGTGAACGTGAATACATGTAACAAGTTGGATAAAAGGATTCGCCCCTTAGTGCGTCATATGTGATTTAACCAATGACCCTGATTTCTGCACGTGAGTAAAGTACTGCACGGCAACCTTTAATTGTATTCCAGGCTAGAGACGGGGCGTCGCATTGGACGCTGCTCATTTGTATAAAGTTGAGGCTTAGGCTACTTTGTGCAAAACAGGGGCGTCCAGCATGACTCGCTGCCTCTGGAAACACCTGAAAAACTTTTAAACTAACCGTTGTCAATCTGAAATGAAGACAGATTCAGCAACTGCATGGCTTATTTCTTGCCTAAATGTGCGTTTCAGAAACACATTTCGCTGAACTGTTTTCGTAATATAAGAGAGTTTCCAAACGTTGGTCTGGTTTGAAATAAGCACAAGTCCAATTTAGGTGCAGCCAGGAAGGGGTTCCTGTTGCATTTCAGGGAAGGAGAGCACCTGTCAATCATCTATCGTGACATCTCGTGGCACGCCCATCAAGCATCCAGTGCTGTGAAGCAGCGTGACCCCTCACGTCCAAAAATGCCCCTTTGAACACACACGTATGTGCACGGAGGCACGGAGGTCGCCGGTTGGTACAGAGATGCTGCTTCACTGGTTGTGGGAGATTACAGACATGCAGGCAGAGCAGGTGCAGTTCAATGATTTATTTAAAGACAACATTTACAAGGAGAACCAGGCAGGCAGTGGTCCATACCATGGAACAATCCAAACATCCAATCCATAAGTGGGCCGGCAGAAAATCCAAAAGTTCATAACTGAACAAAAGTCTATAAAACACAGAGAAATCCAAGAGATACAGGAAACACTGAAGAAGGGCTGACCAAGACAAACTGGCACAGAACAAAGGAAGAACACCGACTTAAATACACTCCGGAGAGGGGAAATGAGACACAGGTGAAACAATCAAAGCGAGGCAAACAATCACAACTGGCGGGAAAACCACACAAGACAGGAAGTAAAGCTGCACAAGACACATGAGGCTGAACACATTACAAAATAAAACAGGAAATACTAAACCAAACTCTCATACCATGACAGTCCTTTTAGTTCATCACAGAACAGTTTTTTACGATTGCTTACACACTAAAATTAAACTTTTCCCACAATTAGCAAAACCTGACACTCAAGGAGAAAAACACAAGGCTCCATTTGCACAACTGTCAGCACATTGTCAGCTTCACACTATTTTCAAAACATTACACACACTTGTATACATCAAACACAGAAGAATATCATGATGTCACTTCCTTGCAATTCCAAAGCTCTGGCTGTCAAATTACCACACCTATGAGCCAATCTGTTAAACACAGCCATCAAGTGCACAAACACATGATTGCTAGACACACCAATCAGGTTTAAGCGCTATAAAAATGCAGCAGGTAGGCGAGGATGGATTCGACATTCAAGACGGTTCTTCCCGCGTTGTCTTGCTAATGGGGTTATTGCTTATGATGTTGATGAAATTCTCTGGCCAGATCCAGCTGGGCGAAGAGATGATGTCAAGTATGGTTCCTGTAGTATTTTCTGTACAATATTGTCAGTTTCAGTTCAGATTATTTTTTATGTTTGTTGTTGTTGTTGTAATTTACTGTAATTGCAACCTGTACTGGATACAGTATTTTACACTTGTCTGTTGTTTGCAGTGTGTGAACAGTGTGTGAACAGTGTGTGAACAGTGTGTGTGAACAGTGTGTGAACAGTGTGTGTGAACAGTGTGTGAACAGTGTGTGAACAGTGTGTGTGAACAGTGTGTGAACAGTGTGTGTGAACAGTGTGTGAACAGTGTGTGTGAACAGTGTGTGTGAAAAGTGTGTGAACAGTGTGTGTGAACAGTGTGTGAACAGTGTGTGAACAGTGTGTGTGAACAGTGTGTGTGAACAGTGTGTGAACAGTGTGTGAACAGTGTGTGTGAACAGTGTGTGAACAGTGTGTGAACAGTGTGTGAACAGTGTGTGTGAACAGTGTGTGTGAACAGTGTGTGAACAGTGTGTGAACAGTGTGTGAACAGTGTGTGAACAGTGTGTGTAATGTCACTGCAGATGGCTGCAGATTTATCAACATGTGTGTCCTGCTGCCTTCAGGTGTCTGCAGGGATTTAATGACCTGAAGGAGAAACTTTTCATTCAGAATATAGCAGCTGGTGTTAGGATATCTCCTGTTGAATCATCAGAACAAAAGATTAACAACTATGTTAGAAAATATCTGCTTCTTTGATTAAAAGTAACAATGTTTGGGTTAAAATAAGTTTGTCAGTTACGTAAGTTAAGTTACGTAACTTAAATTAGTTACACAAGTTAAAAAGAAGTCAATGATGACTACTGGTTTCTCCTGTGTGTGTGTGTGTGTGTGTGTACACAGTTAATATATGCCTAAAGAGATGCTGTAATTGAAAATAAATCAAAGACCGTAAAGGACAGTACCGTTTCTTGTAAAGATGGAGACACAACATTACCAAACTAAATCTGATTTTAAGTAGCATTAGCTTTCTGTCTGACCTCATTTGTTAAAGTACATCTTTTCTTCTGTGTAACCTTTGTTGAAACAAGAAGGCCTTTAGCTTAGTGCTCCTGGTAATGTTCTTCTGAGGGGGCAGACCTACTGTAATGACACAATGTGACGGGATAAATATGTGGACGTGAAGAAGACAAAGAGGGACAGTGACCTCGGTGGGAGTTACAAAGCGTACAGAGCAGAAGATCACGTGTGAAACAGCAGAGACGGAGCGATGTGGACTTTCTTCGCCTGCTTCCTGCTGCTCTCTGTTTCCTCCCTGATGAACTCAGACAGTCCCACTCTCCTGCTGTGTGATAACCAGAGCTGTAACAATAGGGAGGCTCGGGGGGGCGAGTGGGCTCGGCGTTTCCAAAACTCCCCGGGACGAAACCTGAAGGGGCGTCACAGTGTGTTCCCCCGTCCACACAAACATCGCTTCATCTTCTCCGTCTCTGCTGGTAAAACACGCCCCCCGCTGGAGTGCAGACTTAACCCTCTGAAGTCAACACCGTGTTCTCTTGTCCGACGGAACAAGATGAAAAAAGAACAGACAGGTTCTGTCTGACACAGTGAGCCAACACACACGGTTTCATTCTCTAAATGTGCTTCAAGTCTCCGTTCAACACACAGGACCTGGTTCACTGTTTGTTCATCAGCATAAAGTGTTGAGAGGTGATTAATAAACACACAGCCAATCACATCACTGGTCTCATCGCTCTGAAACAGTTGAGCCAATCACAGGGAAGCATGACAACATCAGCTCAACAAATGATGAATCGGTTTCTCCAGGAAATCCTGTTGTTGTCTGTCTCTGTTAACATCAGATCGGAACTCGCTGCCACTGTAATGCATTTCAAGAATAAAACATGAAACATCACTTTTCCTAAAAGAGAATCGGACACAAGAATTAATGCGCCTCGGTAATCGGAAGTGTTTCACGTGAACAGAATATCGAGTTATAAGGGACCAGTCTGATGTGTTTGGTGATTCTGTTGCAAGGCCAACACAGATCAGAACAGCTAAACATCCATAGCCTTAGAATCAGCAGTTCAAATCACCAAGTAAAATAATCCTCACTGGTAAGAACACTCGACATAAAATCAGACAACTCAGATAAAAGCTTTCTTACCCAAAGCTTCAAAAGTCTCCAACGCTTTGAGCAAGTGAAGTTATCTGGGAGGTCACAGATTTTCCCTACCAATGTTGAGACCAAACCTACAGCACTGCTGTTCACACAGAGTGGAGGTTAGCCGTTAGCTCCGTACAAGATGTATTCGACATCATACACAGTGTAAAGCAGGTTGATTCCTGTGTAGATTGATGTTATAATGTGCGTGTCCACTAGAAGGCAGTACCGTTTCAAGCTTTAAAGAAAATGTAGAAGAACTCAGCAAACATAGATCAGTTTCACTGCATTAAGTGTCTTCAGTCATGTAGCCAGAGGACACTTCTGGGACTTTCATCTGACTTTCTTTTTTTTGCATCCATTAATGGGTAGAAACAACAACGAGAAATGATAGAAATGTTGTCCATGTTTCCATTTTATTTCAGCACTGTAATAAATATGGAATATAGTGCTCTTACAGTGCACCATATTACAGTTACCCTGAGAGTTACAGGCCTGTGCAAACGACTTTCATTGTGCCCTGACAACAGTAAACCAAGTGTCGACGTTATGTCCCTGAAACAATACGAAGACAGCAGAGTTAGTACATTTCCTTTTGTCATCAGTATCACACTGGCAGCACAGAGTTACGATGTTATGCACCAGTCACTGTGTGCAGCATTGGTCTGCTCACTACCTCATTCACCATGGAACTGATGTCATTCTACCACCTCATCAGGCAGTTTAATAAAAGAAGCCCTTTGTCACTTTAATCAGACTGAATAAGCTATTTTCTTTTTTATGCACTTAAAATCTTTTTATCTGCACTATTTGTTCACTGGTTTGCACTTTATCTGCCATGTGCCTTGCGCTGCTTTTATTTAACCTCATTTTTATTTTATTTAATTTTTTTATTATGTCTTTTTTTTTTTTTATATTCCCTTATTGTATAGTTTTAGCTTATATTTTATATTTGATCTAGAGTTTAGGCTCTACTGTTAGTGGGGCGGCCGTGGCTTGGTGGCAGAACGGTTGCCTCCCAATCGGAAGGTTGGCGGTTCGAGCCCCCAGCCATGCGCCGAAGCATCCTTGAGCAAGATACTGAACCCCAAAATGCTCCCGAAGCTGCGCCTTCGGTTTGTGAATGTTCTCATATGTAAGTCGCTTTGGATAAAAGCTAAATGTAAATGTAGTGTTATCTGTATGCACCGGGGGTCTGAGAGGAACGCAATTTCGATTCTCTGTACGTATGTACTGTACATGTGGAAGAACTGACAAGAAAGCAGACTTGACTTGACTCAGGAACAAACTGCTGATGCCGAGAGTTTGTGTGAATAGAGACAGACGACTACAGACACGACAGAACATTAGAGGAAACGTCTGGAAAACTCGCACTGCTCACAATAATTAAAAGATATCACTGGTGACATGGACCAGGAGAGGAAGCTGGATCAACCATTCAGCCTTCTGAACGTGTCGGTCCACACTTTGTGTTGGGGAGATTTGGGAGGTCTTCGTTATACCATGTCACTTTTCATTTTCCTGCTCGATCTGTAGTGAGCATGTGATGAATAAAACACGCTTTACATCAGAGTCTGCAGTTCACCTGAATGTTACCAGCTGGGTTTGAACCCTCTCTGATCTCGTTTCATCATTTAGTTGATTCATCCCACTGCTGCACAGAAACTGTGTGATAAACCAGCACCTGGTCGATCCCCGAGCCTCAGCTCTCGTTTAAATAGATGCACATTAATCTGGATCAAACCACTGGTTTTTTGTTGTCCTCATGAAACCTCACGGACAAACTGAATGTTTTCTCTCTGCGGTTCCTGTCGTCCTGAGGGACCAGCAACAGATGTTTGAGAGTCGAGGGAAGCTTCCAAGAAACAACCACAAACCCAAAAAAAATACATTTGCATAACTTTTTCTGACATGTAAAATTCCTGAGAAATTCCCAGATTAAAGAAAATCCTCACTGTTTCCTCCAAAAACCACAAATATGCACTGATTGAGAAATCTCATTAAAAACGCAGTTGCTTCTTGTGGAGTCCACGATGGACAACAGGTCAACGCCAGGAGAGACGATCTGAAGGTGTGCTCTGTTGTCCACAATGTGTGTGAAAATGAGCAAGTCAAAAATGTTGTTGCTAAGATGCTAGCATGCTAATGCCTGTTTGGGAACCAACATGACGACAGAAAAAAGTAACGGCGTCAGCAGAGCGAGAGCCGGGAACAGCTGGTCAGATGTCTGCAGACACGTCTTCAGCCTGAATCTGTGTCCATGCAGTGTCCCAGCAGCTCCTGTCTGCAGTGGACCCGTGGACGGACAGACAGCTGCCACTGGATCACTGGGACACTGAAGGAACCTTAGGAAGAGGACGGTTCTCAGGCAGGTTCTGCAGCGTCGGTTCTCTCTGGGTTCTGAGCTGATTTATACATGTTTGTTCTGGATGGACACCAGAGATGTCCGTGTCTCTTACAGACCAGGGTTAAAATATTGTCTTCCCTCTTACCCCTTTTCCACCGAGGCGGAGCTGGTGCTGGTTCGGAGCCAGAGCCAAGTTTCTAATTGGTTCTTTCTGTTTCCAGGCAAGCAACCAGCTCGGAGCCAGGAAAAGTGGTTCTTAAGTAGCACCAACTCGTTGCTGGGCTAGAAGTAAGCACTGCTTACTGTGGCGGCTGGCGGCGGAGTTACCGTGACCGACAAGACGAACGGTTTTCACTTCTGCTTCTTACACCAACGCTTAATACATTTTTATTTAACTGCAATGTGATCGTTAATCAGCGGAGTTGATGCTAGGAGGGTAGCAACATGCTGAGGCTAATGTTGACACGTTATTGTTAAAAATAAATGTTCTGTACGTACCTTTACTCTTGCTCGTAATCTCCGTCTGTACAAAGTACGGCGAACATAAATAACAACGCAACGTCCACGATTTTTGTCGGTGTTTGTGTTTAGCGCTGCCACGCTAGCGTTACCGGGAAAGATGTGACGTATACGGTCACGTGAGTCCTGGCTCTGCGCTGGCTCCTTAGCCAGTGGAAACACAAATGGGTTCTCAGAAGGCTCGTCATTTGAACCAACTCCGAACTGGCTC
Source organism: Coreoperca whiteheadi (assembly GCA_011952105.1). Lineage (NCBI taxonomy): Eukaryota > Metazoa > Chordata > Actinopteri > Centrarchiformes > Sinipercidae > Coreoperca > Coreoperca whiteheadi. The sequence continues at coordinate 487,473 of CM022485.1, forward strand.
TAGCACTGGCTCTGAACCAGCACCTGGTTCATTTTGGTGGAAAAGGGGTACCTGTGATGTTCATCATGTCTGAATGGGACGTGGACCACAGGATGTATGAACTAGTTACATGCAGCTACACACATCACAAGATGTCACACACACACATACGCAGACATAGCATAGCGCACATGGGGATAACGGCTAACTTAGCATGCTAACATGCTAAATGTAATCAATGTTCAATTCAGTTCATCACAGATGTCATTTCGTGGCACTTTTCATGTGGAGCAGGTCAAGGCCAAACTCTTTATAGTATAATATCCATTAATATAATGTACATCGCTACCTGTACAGACTGGAATGTGATTAGGGCAGGGCAGGTTCATTTGTATAGCACATTGCAGCATGTTTAGCTGCTCCGAGCGGACGGGTGTTGATTATCATGAAGCCGCTCGGACGAACTGGAGACGGGACGGAGCTCAGCTCTTCATTTCGTATCCTGTCCTTCTCCATCCTTTCATCTCAGGATCTTGGCAACCACTGACTTGAACAACACAGACATTAAAACACTTAATTCAACTTGGTTGTTTGAGCCTGTGAACACACAGCGTATTTCAGAAAGACGCTATGAATACTCAATTCAAATAGAAACATGAAAGAAAGCCCAGCAGGAAACAGGAAGATGCTCTTCCAGTTCATTTCTCTCTCTTTGTCTTTGATAATGTTTCTTATTCAGTTGTGTAACAGCTGTTTTGTACCATCACCAACATTCAGTTTAATCCTTTAATTGTCATCAGCTGTTCACATCTTTCATGTTCACAAGGCCATAAAAGGTTCTAACACTGTTGTGACTGAATCAAACTTCAACAATCAGTTTCCTGGAAGAGCAATTTAAAACAATCGCTGGGTGTGGTGGTGAAGCTCAGTGCCAACCAGCTGAACCAGAACCAGAACCAGAACCAGAAATCACTGTGGTCGCTAAATAAAACTCTGCAGGAGGTTTGTTCCTCTGACCTCTGACCTCTGGCTGCCATGTGGCGTTCACAGATTATTATTCATTTCTTTAATGAATATGATGCTATGAGTATTACTACCTTTATTACTGATCGAAATGGTGGACCAAACTAAAGTGGGGTCCCCCCCCCCCGTCCTGCCTCCTCTCTGTCGGAGTCACAGTGACCTCAGTAAGGGGCTCAAATCCTCTTCTGCTTTCACATCAGACAAACGAAGCTGTCACGCTGAAGCCGGAGCGCTGCCTCCACATTCAGAGGAGCCTCTTTCTGTTTCAGTCGACGGCTGATGAATGTCTAAGTGAGGTGATAGAGATATCCAGGACTCTGGGTTTGTGTTTTCTCACGCTTCAGGGAGCTTCCCCCAAAGTTCAGCGTTTGGTTTGGTGTGTTTAGTTTGCACTCAGCAGGAAGCAGCAGAAAATAAACCGCTCTCGTTTTCTTGACAGACATGAGGAGGATTTGTGTTTCCTGCTTAGAGCCTTTCACAGTCTGTGAACTGCCTGATAGTCAGACTGAATTACTATTAAATGTAATTTTATCATATGATGTGAGCTGTGGGCAGCAAGGTCTGGAAGTGAGTGTTTGAACTGTAAATAAGGAGGGTCAGAGTATCTGATACCGATGTCTTTCAGAGGACTGTGGGCTGTGAGGAGGAGCTCAAACATTTATTTTTATTTATTTATTTATTTATTAGTGTGTTTATTTGACAGGGACAATGCAATCAGACATAGTTACGAAACAAGGTTTGCAGCTGATGCACATAGAGTTTATAGTAAATGCTAATTTCCAACTCCCGTCCCTGGTAGGGCTTTTCTAAAATAATACATCATTAAACAATTTTCAACTCTAAAAAATACACAGTACGATTTTACATATTCAAATCTCAATCATTCACCCACACACATTCACTCTGAAACATTATTTAACAATGGGTACATTTTTGGTTTGTTTTCAGCCATGCTTATGCCTAGCGGTAAACAGTTTAAACTCAGAAATGTTCTTAATTTCTGTGGGCAGTGAGTTCCACAGTTTCCATGCTCTATGAGAAAAGTCTGATTGCCCAAAAGATGTTCTGCATTGTGGAATTTTACAATTTTGATTTAAAGAGCCTCTTGTCACTCTGCTGTTATTTGGTCTCTGAATAAATATACTAAGAGGTTCAGGAGCTACATTTTTAACACACTTAAATAATAATTTGAGAAACCATAAATAACTAAAACTTCAAAACTCAATAAATTATACTTCCTAAGAATGTGGCAGTGATAAAAAAGGAATTGGTTTTCTGTCCATAATTTTCATTGCTTGGTTGTAAAGTGAACCAATGCGTTTTGTGGCTGAGGGGGCTGCCTGGGCCCAAGCTGTCACACAGTATGAAATATGACAAAATATAATACCATGCATGTACAGCAGGACTGCCTGGTTCGGAATGTAATATGGGATTAATTTGAAACAATTTAAGCCTCATTGTATTGTTTTGGATATTTCCTCAATATGTTTTTTTCAAATTGTAGCTGGGGGTCAAGGACCAACCCAAGATACTTAAATTGAGTTACTAATTGTATTATTGTGCCAATGTATTTGGAATTTTTGTTCTAAATTGTGTTTTTTAATTGTGAAACACATAGCAACTGTTTTTTTAAGATTTAAAACAAACTTATTTTGAATGAGTCACTGATTAACCTCCGCAATACAAGCAGACAAAACCTCTGCTGCCTGCTCCGGTGTCTTGGCAGATGCATAAAAAACTGCATTGTCTGCATACAATGACACCCAGTCCGATCAAAGGCAAGTCATTTATAAAAAGACTAAACAGCAGTGGACCCAATATAGAACCCTGAGGTATGCCCATACAAAAAAAAGACACATTGTAGGGGGATTATAGAGGACAGAAACATTAAAATTCATTGATGGTGACAAAATTATGTTCAGGGCTAAATATTCAAGAGGACTATTTAATTCAACTAGATAACATTTAAATTTGTCTTTGATATGAATCAACACACCTCCACCCTTTCCAAACTTTGTCTTTTTTGAAGCATTGCTATCCCTCAGTGTCTATCAAATTGGTTGGTATATTACTGTGGAGCCAGGATTCAGTTAAACAAAGATAATCAGCTATCAAGCTCCTCTCCTGTATAATCAGATCCCAGTTCGGATTCGGGAGGCAGACACCATCCACATTTAAGAATAGGCTAAAGACTTTCCTCTTTGATAAAGCTTATAGTTAGGGCTGGCTCAGGTGAGTCCTGAACCATCCCTTAGTTATGCTGCTATAGGCCTAGTCTGCCGGGGGACTTCCCATGATGCACCTCTCTCTTCACCTCTGTCCTCCTCTCCATCCGTATGCATTCTCATGCCATAAATGCATGTTACTAACTTACATTTACATTTAGTCATTTAGCAGACACTTTTATCCAAAGCGACTTACATATGAGGAAGACAATGGAAGCAATATAACAACACAAAGTAACAATAAGCATAAGTGCATCAAAAAACGAGTCTGATTAAAGCCCAGCACAGGATACAAAGTTAAGGATAGGAAGGTTTTTTTTTCTTCATTTTTTTGAGCAGAGGTAGAAAGGAAGAAGAGTTAGTGATTGTCAATTAGGTGTTGACGAAAGAGATGCATTTTTCAAGAGCTTTTTAAAGGTTGCTACAGAATCTGCTGATCTTGTAGAAGCAGGCAGATCATTCCACCAATGTGGAACGGATCCAGAGAAGGTGCGCAAGAGTGATTTTATTCCTTTTTGGCAGGCGTCATTCGTTTGCAGAGCGCAGGGACCTGGCAGGAACATAGGTCTGTATGAACAAGCAAAGATATGCTGGTGCAGAACCAGTGGTGGTCTTGTAAGCCAAGAGCATCACTTTGTACTTGATGCGGATGACAAAAGGGAGCCAGTGTAACCTAATGAAGAGAGGGTTACGTGAGCTCTCTTCGGCTCATTGAAGACCACTCTTGCCGCCGCATTCTGGATAATCTGCAGAGGTTTGGTTGTGGAGGCAGGGAGTCCAGCCAGCAGCGCGTTGCAATAGTACAGTTTGTACAAGACAAGAACCTGGACTAGGACTTGTGTAGACTGCTCCGATAGGAAAGGTCTGATTTTCCTGATGTTGTAGAGGATGAATCTTCAGGACCAGGTGGTGCTGGTGACGTGGCTTTTGAAGTTTAGTTGATCATCAATTTGCACCCCCAAGTTTCTGACCAGTAACGGTCGTTAAGCCAAGTTGAATGGAGAGGTCGTGGTGAGTCTTCGGGTTGGCCGGTATCACAAGTAGTTCCGTTTTGTCCAGGTTCAGCTGCAGGTGATGGTCTTTCGTCCAAAGTGCAATGTCACTCAGGCATGCCGAGATGCGAGCAGAAACAGTTGAATTGTCAGGTTGAAACGACAAGTGGAGCAGTGTGTCATCCGCATAGCAGTGATAGGAGAACCCATGCTTCTGAATGACCGAGCCGAGGGATGTCATGTAGATGGAGAAGAGTAGGGGACCAAGCACCGAGCCCTGCGGCACCCCTGTATTGAGATGTTGGGGCTCCGAGACCTCGTCTCTCCAGGATACTCTGAATGGCCGACACGAGAGGTACGATTTGACCCATCGCAACGCGATTCCAGACACACCCATAGCACTGAGAGTGGACAGGAGGACGTGGTAATTAATTGTGTCAAAGGCCACAGACAGGTCCAGTAAGATAAGTATGGATGACTGGGATGTCGCCTTTGCCAGTCTCAGGGCTTCGACAACTAAGAGCAGCGCAGCCTCCGTGGAATGGCCGCTCTTGAAACCAGACTGGTTGCAGTCCAGGAGATTGTTCTGTGTGAGAAAGGAGGAGAGCTGGTTGAAAACAACTCGTTCCAGAGCTTTGCCAATGAAGGAAAGCAGGGAAACCGGTCTGTAGCTTTCTAATAGTGTCGGATTGAGAGTGGCTTTCTTCAGTAACGGTGTGATGCGGGCTTCTTTGAAAGCTGTTGGGAACGACCCAGTGGTGAGGGAGGAGTTGATGATGTGGGTCAGAGTCGGGACAACAGACGGAGAGATGGCCTGCAGGAGATGGGTGGGGATGGGATCCAGCGGGCAGGTGGTAGGGTGGCTAGAATGAATGACCTTGGAAACATCAGCTTCAGATAGAAGAGAGAAAGAGGGGAGCAGACACGTATCTGGGATGCGTGCGAGGTCGACAGGTGGCGGCGCAGAGAACTGACTGCTGATGGCGGTTGTTTTCTTGACAAAGAAAGACGCAAAGTCATCAGCTGTTAAATCTGATGAGGGTGGGGGAGCAGGCGGAGAAAGGAGAGTGGCGAAGCTTTTAAAGAGAGTGCGTGAGTCAGGTGAGTTGTTGATCTTAGAGCGGTAGTAGTCCATTTTTGCAGAGGTGACATCAGCTGGGAAATTAGAGAGGAGAGACTGGTAGACACAGAGGTCACCGGGCTCTTTTGATTTACGCCATTTTCTCTCAGCTGACCAGAGGCTGGCGCGATGCTCACGTAGAGCATCAGGTAACCAGGGGGCAGACCAGGATGTCCATCCTGGAAGAGGGATCCCTCCTCTGTTGCTCTTCCGGAGCTTTCTATAATTTTTTCCCTGTTAAAAGGGTTTTTTTTTGATAGTTTTTCCTTATTTGAATCGAGGGTCTATGGACAGAGGGTGTCGCATGTTTTCAGATTGTGAAGCCCTTTGAGGCAAATGTGATTTGTGATATTGGGCTGTATAAATAAAATTGAATTTAATTGAATTGAATAGTCCAGGTTTGAATCCATAAGGAGAACTGCAATCTGGTCCATTTTGGAGAGTAAACTGCGAATGTTTAATTCTCCCCCCAATATTCCTTTGGGTTTGAACATCGGTTCCCACAGCACTCGGACATGATTAACAGTTTCAAAGAAAAAATATTGCTTTTGTTTTTGCGCAGTGCGATTGTCTTTAGGTCTCGTGTGTGCCATATTATCTGCTCCTCCGTTGTTAGCTCGCCTCACTGTCGCCCTGTTCGCCAAACGAGAGACACTCGGCACCACAGACACGATGCCGTCACCTTTAGAAGCCATGTTTGGCACAATCCCCGCGTCCGCATATAGATCTATTAGTTCGGGTGACTCACCCGTGTGGCTACGGTTGGATAATCCCAAGCGCAGAGTACAGAGAGCATGAGTGGAGCCCAACAAACCACACCTGCCCTCGGCAGCCTTCTTCTTCTGTCTTCTATCTTCACACTGTGGCTGCTCTCGGACCAGCTCTACTATAAGCACATGCTTTTGGCTCCGACAGTGTCACATGTGTGAAAACTCGTAGCGTCTGAGACAGGTGAAGAGGTGTCCTCAGGTGAATAAAAGAATGACTTGATGGGCCCCAGTTGTCGTTACACGGACAGAAAAGCAGTGGGGCAGCGTGTGCACACGGCCTCCACCAACACAATACTTACATTCAAAACCTTCAGGTAGCTGAACAGGTTAAATCATCTAAGGACGAGACAAAGAAAGAGTCTCCGTCCCGAATTAGAAGAACTGAGACTTCTGGGACACCTCTATCTTATGTTGGCAACATCTAGCGCCCCAGAGCCCGAAACAACATGACAGGGCCCGAGGCCTCCTTTGTGAAACCAGACTGTAGTCAAAGTGTCATGAATTCTGTTATACCTTTCAACCCCTTAGTCAGCCCACATTTCTCCCGCAGACGTAGATTCTTTTATTAATGGTGTATTTACTTCAGAGTGCATTTAGGGCTGTTTTGTGGTCCTTGCATGTAATTTGAGGCCGTGCAGAGCACGACCACTTCACAACCTGCAGATTCTTACCCAATCACAGGCCTGCTCTGTGCCCAGCTCTTCATTCGCCGTCTGAGCAGCGACTGTGGGAACATAATGTGTGTGTGACTCCTGCTAGGACCAACTAATCAGAATACGGCGAGAGATGACACTGAACACACAGAGCAGCATGGCATTTTGTAAGCACCATTTTTAAATAAAGTTTTTAAAAACAGACATACAAAATGACAAAATGATGGAAGTGAAACAAAAACGAAGCTTGTGGGAGAAACCTTTGTTCCCATCAGAACATTGCAGATGGATGATTGGAGCTGATGGATTCATTGGACAGCCTGAGGAACTAAACCAGCAAAGAAGACATGAATTATCATTTAAACACTTTGAGAGCTGCCCTGAATATTTAAATAATCACGTTTATTTGGAAAACTCACGCAGATCCTCATAATGTTTCCCCTAATTTCTACATCGGCGATTTCACCGATCCAAAGGTCAATATTTAAACATTTATGCACGACTAAAAAGAAAAGAAAGACTTGGTGTTTTTAGCCTCTCAGCACTCATGGACATGTGGAATTTTTGTGTCATAGACAGCTCATCGTTTTAAACTTTGATCTATGACACCAAACATTGAGGACCCGCTACATTTCAGGGGATCAGCCTGTGAACAAGGCTTCATTACATCGGAGCAGGTCCCTGTTTTGTGGCGTTTACAGTTTTTTACAGATGGTAACACACAGTTTACTTTTTAAAGCAGAAGTCAGTGTGATAAACGTTAGGTCACTTTTCACTTATTTGGCACAAAATGCATTCAAAGACCACAACTATCAACTTTCATCAACTGTTTTCTCAACCAACCTCTGGCGACGGGAGCAGTGGTGGTTTGCCCGTCTGGATCGATGCGTTGCCGGGTCACAGGCCGGTGGCGGCCTTCTCAGGCTGGCGGCTCAGCTGCTGTCGGTCGAAGGTAAATCACATACGGCCACATAATTTATTGTTATTTTTTTTTCTTAATGAAAGAAACATATTAAAAAATAAGTTTCTGCTTTTTATGCTCATTAAATTCTTTAACGCTAACTGTTGTAATGCAGTCATTACCCTAGCCAAAAGCTAATGTTAGCTTACTCTGCTAATGTTGTAAAGTTAGAATCGTGGTGTTCCGTAAGACAAGGGTTGGCTGAATCGATCGTTCGGATGGAACAGACGGTACACTGACCTGCAGGCTGCAGAGACGACCCTCGGCGCATTTATCTGCATTTATATTCCTGCAGATAAATAAATAGCAGTGAAACAAAATGTGTGTATAGTAGCTGTTCTTGTATCTGAAGTATATACTACTATATATGTAAAAAGACACATAATACTTGTGCTTATGTTGCCATATTCTCATATTTACAAGCTCTGAGGAAGCAGTGGCTCTCACTTTCACCACTATACACAACAGTAGAGTCCTGCAGCTGTGTGATAGCTGGAACCTAATGGGTGTAATTTGCCTAATCTTCCTGGGTCTTTAGACCTCGGTGGAAATGCAGACAACAATGAGCTGAAGGAACCTTTTAGTTCTTGAAAAGAAGTTCCAAGTCATTTTGGTGGAAATCAATTATCAACTGTAATTTGTTCCATTATTTTACTAGAAAGCAGGAGAGGAGATGGGAGGCAGGTGAGGAGGTGGACAGTTTATGACCAGCAGTCAGCTGATCAGAGGTCACTGAGTCTTTCCAGGTGGGTCACAGGTGAGGACAGAGGGTGAGATGTGGGTCAGAAAGCAGAGTCAACCAGCTCTGGTGTGTTTCTGTGTCTGCAGCTTTCCTTTACAGTGAATATGTAGAGGTTAGTGTCGCATCACTTTAATTACTTTAGTTTCAGAACTTATTCTTACTCTCTGCAAAAAGCCTACTGAAGCATATTTCAGCTTTTCTGATTAGTCTCTGTGACATATAAGGTATCAGTCTCAAAAGGTATCACAACGCATGTTATAAGGAAGTGACCTTATTTGTTGTAATGCAACCTGGGTTTATGCTAAATGAATCAATAAAAGATGCTTACATATGGTCATGTTACCTGCTAAATAGAATAAGTTAGACCGAGAGCCATGAAGCCCCTCAAACAGGGTTCTCTGGAGGAGAAAGCGATGAAGACCAAGGACTGCTCCTTTAACTGTTGCGAAACAGGCAGTATGTCATTGCACAATCCTCCCTGCAGTGATCTCCTCCGTGATCTGAGGTTAAAGTTTAGTGCCGAAGCTTTTGGATTCCTGTTGGTTCTTTGTGATCCTTAAGTTTCACGCTGTATTGAGTCTGTTTCGACAATCAGAGCTGCAGAGGGCCGAGAGCAGCCAGAGGACACACATCTGCTCACACTTAGCTCTGTGTGAGGACCTGCACTTCCTACATAGTGAGGACCGGAGCCAGATTGTAACCAACAGGCTGAAGGTAGAATTAGGTCAATGTTAGGGTGAATGAGGGTCCTCACAAGGATAGAAGTACAAGGTGTGTTTGTGCCTGTATGTCGAGTGTGACTTCGGGAACATGTGTACTTTCTGGAAAAAAACATAAACACATGACCCCCCCCCCCACACACACACACACACACAGTTAATCCTTCGAGGAATGTGGATGTTAGTTAATAGCGTGTGCAGGCGTGTTGAAGAGTCGTGAACTCAGACAAACTTTAAAGTAAACATCCATCTTTGTCTCTAAAAATACATTTGGTTGAAAATGGCTGCTGCAGAGAGCAGAGTTCAGGCTGCCGGGCTGCTCTCGTGTGGACTCAGCCTTCGTGGCTCCTTCAAGCCCCTTTCACAACAATATGAACCCCTTCACACTTGTCCTGCAGGAAAAGGGTTTGTCCTCTTGACAAAACAGTGCTCATTCTTGAAGTCCTTTCTCTCATAAAATAGTTCCATTAAGGCAGACCATTAGACATATTCTGGACACGTCCAACTGGAAGGACACCCCTGGGGTGGACTTTCAGACAATCATTAAGGGACTTAAACTGAACTTTATTAGGCGACCGCATGCTCTTTGCATTGTATTCCATAATCCACTGGTCAGTCTGACCATTGACCCTTGATGTCACCAGGTCAAGGGTCAGCAATCATCCATAAGTCTCTTTTCTCCACTCTTCTTTCCTCGCCTGCACCTCTGCGTTATGCAGATCCCGGACGGAGAACAAAGGGCGGCACCACGAGGGCCGGCCTTTGCCTTCAGATTTTTGGTTAGCTCGCCGCTAACCCAACTCTTCCAGCACTCTCCATGTGGTCTGCCTGGAGCAGACACACAACTGAGCACTCTCTCTTATAGCGACATCTCTGCATTAAATGTTAGCCCCGAAGGCTACAACACAAAGTCTGCCGGCTAACTTTAAGAACTGACTTTGAAGAGAACAACAGACAGAGTGACCGGTTCCTCCACCTGCACAGACGGACTGACTTTTCTTCAGTCAGAACCAACATGGTTCCCTGCCTGGACCATCGACGGAACCGCCAGATAACAGCAGCAACGTTCAAAGCAACAATTCTTCCTTTACAGACTGATAACGTAACCACGGAATCTATAACTGAGCATTAAATAGCTTCACATAGCTTAACAGAGCATAGTAGAGTACACGGCTTAGCACAGGACTGTGTGGCTTTGTGAATGCATCTGTATTGATTTTATTCACTGAGTTTTATTGTTGTAATGTGTTTTAAACTGTCATGTTAGTGTAATCACAGGGTCTGACATGCAGCTAACTGTCCTCTTCCTCCTCCTTCGGCACCGTTCATCCTGACAGTCCACACTCCATTTTGACCTTTAACAGACGTACACGGCCTCACCGCCATTTTGAATTGCCTTTCTTCGTCTGAGCATGCGGCAGCTGCTCACCTGAATGACATTTCTTCAGTTTAACGCCATTTTGAATCCAAGCAGCCATTTTGGAAATACATACACACACACACACTCTGTTCTGTAGTTTAGTGTATTTAGCATTTGACTGCATGTTGTGTGTTTTAGCTTTTATTATCTGTAATAAATGCTTGTGTGTAATTATGCTGGTTCCATTAACGCTGCACAGAGGGAATCATTGCCGACCTCTTCTCTGGGGACCTCCAGATCCTGCTGATGGTCATTCTGGTTCTACTTATTCATGCGATTATTAACCTGAGTTCCACCTTGATAGTCTATTTTATTTTATGAGACTCAATCTATTAATTGGCCATCAATCCTCTTCTGTAAGAAGGGCTTTCATACAGTTATTATTTAGGATTATCTGATGAATCTAATGGATTGCACCAACACAGCGTGGTGCTCCTTTAACCACCGTGCATCCCAACACAGCTGGTGGAGTTGATTCTCCAGCCGCTGCAGTTAAACCATCAGCAGAAGAGGAAGAGGACACGACGAGATGACGTCATTAAAAGAGCTCCAGTCGACGCTCAAACGATGGAAACATGATGGAAACACAACACCTGTGTTAGTTTCATGTGTTCATGGGAGGAAGGTCACAGTGTCTTCGTCGCGCCACACACATCTGATGCTCTCAGCGCTTCACGTTAAGTAACATGCCTCCTGTACGTGGACAGGAATTGGTGAGGGCGTACAAAAAAAAGCTAAATTAGGATATCTCTACAATAATAAATGAATTTGAGGCCTATGACTACCTAGGCTGCAGAAAAGCCAGGCTAGCTCAGATAGCTATAATGTTACCGCCATGCATCATCCAGCAACCATAGCCCTTATTTTACCACATTAAACACTTAACCACACACTTACTATCAAACATGAATAAATATCAGACGACAACGATTTAATTTATACTTTGTGAAACTGACAATCCGACATTCACACCACCTCACGCTGTGATTGGTCAGCTGTGTGGAGGTGAGAAAGTAGGCGGGGCTTCCCCGCTTCTCTTTTTTCACGTGTCTTTTTGTACAAACTATGACTGCGGCCAATCAGAACAGCTTTAAACTTTAGCCTTCAGATGTGGAGGCACTTTGGACGAACTCGCCTGCTACTGATTGTTCTCTTTCACCTTCTGAGCAGCACATTAAAAACAACCCACGTATCCACTGTTTCACAGTAAACTGAAATAAAGTCAACTGTAACCTGCAGGAATGACAGGTGGGAACTTGGGTAATGATTTTCCAGGTCAATAGTTCTTTAATCATTTCCTAGATTTCCAATAAATAATAATAATAACAATGTATTTCCAAGCAGGAGGTTCCCACCCATGGGCAGTGTTGTGCGCGTCACAAGAGTCGCTCAGAGTTCAGTTCACACAGTACAAAAAAATGAACTAGTTCACGTTCCTTTCTTTTTTTCCTTTACAAGAAGCTGTGAGTTTGACTCAGGTCGAAGAACATCACGGCTGTTGGCTCGTGGTCAGACCCTTTAATGATTTCTTGTGATCATCATTCAATCGCAGATATTGATATTGGTCGGATGCGTCAAACACAGCACGTGAGCGTCCTTCACTCCTGCAAAAGTGAAGATTCACGTTTATTAGTTGCAAACGGATACGTTCAGTTCATCGTTCACCAAAAACATGAGCGCGTTCATGCACAACTCTGCCCATGGTGCCCAACCACAGTATATAGATTGTGAGAAATGTTAACCCCACTGATCAGTGTTGGTATCAGATCTAAACATTTGTTAAAACGTGGTTCCAGGTTGGAAACCCCCAGGGGGGAGATGTTTGTCTGTTTCTCAGTTTGATGATCAGACTTTTTCCACAAACACTAAAACCCTCCCAGTCAGCTATGCGAGTCCGTTTGGATAAACTCTTTGGATGTAAGCTGATGCTCAGATTGTTTTTCTTTCACCCTCATTAGCAGACAGATCTGCCTGTTCTCCTCCTCCTGCCTCCCACCGGGCTTCTTATCTTTTGATCTGATCCGATAAGCTGCTGGGAATGTTGGCGCTTTGACTGCAGAGCAGCAGAAAATAGAAACTTATCGTCTCATCTCGTCTCGCTTTGGTTTTGAAGCCAAAACATCTTCCTGTTGTGAAACAGCTCTTAGGGACAGCTCCCGATGAAAACAGGACATGTTTCATTACCTGCCGCAGTAACTTTTACTGTAGCTTGGCAGAATTGTCCAATATTGACGTTCTTGTCTGGATTAAGTTTTACTACAATCCTCTCCTGCATCACTGTGAGCTGAAATAGCAACAGTGCACTCATCATGGATTGACATCTCGCTGGGTCTGCCCACGTGTCTGTTGGGCCTCTGAGGTTCCTGGTGGACCTGCTGAGTTCTATGTGTTTCAAAACAACACACAACACGTCCGGACACACCATCGTCATTTTTCCAAGTGTCAGAACAGCAGCACGGCACTGACACACCGGCTCACTTTCCTTAAGTTCATTGTTGGTGACTCGCACTTCGCGATGAAGTGCTGTGTTCGAAAATATCTGTTTCACAGCTACAAGAGGCCTGCGGACGAGAGAAGTTAACTCCGACTCCCAGGGTGCATTTCACTAACAAACAGCCAATAACAGAGCATCACACTGTCATTGAGCTGAAGCTAAAAATTAGACTGTTGAGAAAACTGATTTTACAATCTGCAGCTTCATTAATTCACTTTTAAAGTCTGAGTCAGTTTTGGATGAATTCAGTAATCATGGCAATCAGTTTGCAACTATGAATTCACTCTGATTCAGATCTCTGACTGGGTTCTTCTCCATAGCAAAAGCAGCTGAGGCTCATGGGTATTTTAGTATTGTAGCAGAGTTTGTCCTGAGGGTAGCGCTAGAAGAAGGCTCGTGGAATCATCCAAATCTAAAGGGTTCATCCTCTGAGGAGCAAGAATGACCTCTTTCACGGAAATCCGACCACTTTGATATTTCTTGCCATGAGGCCTGTTTCACCAAGTTTGCAAAGTGCAAACTTTGATTTGCAACATGAGGTCATTTCCTGTCGCTCCCTCTGACACAGGTCACTGATAAAAACAAACACCATGTGTAGCCACTTTATTTTATTATTCCTTTATTTTCATTGTGAACTTCCCCAAAATCAGTTCTGCCTGTAAATAAGTTCCTACATTGCTGGGTTTCCAGATGCTCGGAGCTGGCGAGTCTATGTGTTCTCTCTTTTATTTTGTGTATTTCCACTGTTCTTCGCTTAAATCTTAACTACAGCGACACACATTGTAGCATAGTGTTGTCAGGGTTTGGGAATATTTTCCCTAAACTCCCTCATGTTTCCCAGTGTTTTGCCCTGCCTTGTGTTTCTTGTCTGTCTCGTTTGTTGTTGTTCGTCTGGAGCTATCCACTGAGCGGACCAGTCTCTCTCTCTCCTCCACACCTGCAATCACTCACCTGCGCTCCGCCTACCTGCACACCTGCAGCTCATCTCGGTTCATCACCACCTCCTGCAGTATTTAAACACCGGCTCAACCTTCCAGTCTTCGCCAGATCGTACTGTCTCCTTAGTGGTACTTATGTCGTGTTCCTTCTACTGAAGAAACTTTCGAAAGAACTATCTATTGCATTTATGCTAGAACTAATTACAGCCTCTGTTTCCACATCCAGATATCCTCCCATCTGCCTGTCTCGCTCCGTGGATTCTCCTGCCACCATTCACCTACGTGGTTCGCTTCACCCAGCTCCCGTCTACCAGCCGGCATCCCTCAGTCCCAGTTCGAGTTGACTCTCCACCTCCACGTACCGGCCTATCCCGCTGCCAGCCTTCCCAGCCCTCAACCTCGCTGATACGACTAAATAAATCTTGTTGGTTATCCTACCACCTACATTCGTGTCCAGCCTTGTCTTTTGGGTCCAACCTAAAACTGCCGTTAAACATAACAGAACGATCTGGCCAACATGGACCCAGCAGGCTTGGATACCAACGCTGTTACCATCCGTGACGCGGTTTCCAGACAGAAAAAATTACTAGGACAACACGAACAATTGCTTCGAGCACTGATGGATGGTAACCAGGTCTTGAACCACCAAATGCTCCGTCTGATAAGAAATGTGTTCGATCATCCTGACCACGGGGACAGTGCAGCTAACCGGTTATTAAATATAACCCAGGGCAACCGAACAGTGGCGGACTACTCGGTGGAATTTAGGACCTTGGCGGCCGATTCCGGGTGGAACAACAACGCACTCCGAGGGGTTTTCCTAAACAGCCTGTCCGAGCAACTGAAGGACGAGCTGGCATCCCAAGAGAGTCCACCCACCTTCGGCGCTCTCGTCTCGCTCGCTATTAAAGTGGATGGACGTCTACTCGAGAGACATCGGGAAAGGATGGGACGATGCCACTTCCCGGTCACCGGCAGCCCGAGGCAACCCACGAGCAGTTTCAGACACGCCAGTCACAGCTTCCAGTCTCAGGTATCCAGTAATTCCGAAGAACCCATGCAAGTCAATCAGGCCCGTCTCTCCCAGGCCGAACGATCCCGCAGGATCACGACGGGTGAGTGCCTTTATTGCGGCCAACCGGGTCACATCCGTACATCTTGTCCTGTGCGCCCAAAAGACCGGGCTCACCAGTAAAGGTGGGGATACTGGTGAGCTGGTCCGAGGGACAACCCTCTGTTCAACCCCGCATGTTGACCAAAGCTATCCTGATGCATAACCTTAAGCATTGTCCCCTTCTGGCCCTCATCGACTCTGGGGCCGACGACAACTTCTTAGATCAAGAGGTAGCAGCCCAGCATGAATTCCCCCTGGAACCACTTCCCATGCCACTTATCACTAGTGCCCTTGACGGATGTTTGCTAGCCAGGGTAACCCATCGGACCATCCCGCTGTCCCTAGTTGTTTCTGGTAACCATAGAGAGCGCATCCAGTTTAACATTCTCTCGTCCCCCAACGCATCTCTAGTCCTGGGCCTGTCCTGGCTCAAGATCCATAATCCCCACATCAATTGGGAGTCTGGGAGAATCGTTGGTTGGAGTTCACATTGCCATTCAGTCTGCCTTCAGTCAGCTATCCCTCCAGCTGGAGCCACTCCTAGGCCACCTGTCGAACTGCCCCCAAGCTATCTTCCATTCCCACAGAATATCACGACCTGGAGGAAGTCTTCCGCAAGGACCTAGCCCTGTCTCTGCCGCCTCATCGTCCCTACGATTCTGGGCTTGACCTCCTCCCTGGTGCTCCGCTGCCCACCAGCAGGTTGTATAATCTGTCACGCCCTGAGAAGGAATCTATGGAACAATACATCAAAGACTCCCTTGAGGCCGGATTAATCCGTCCCTCTTCCTCACCTGTAGGGGCTGGTTTTTTCTTTGTGGCAAAGAAAGACAAGACCCTAAGACCATGCATTGACTATAGGGGTCTTAACAACATAACCGTAAAAAACAAGTATCTGCCTCTCATTAACTCAGCCTTCAGGAAGGGCGATGAGTGGAAAACAGCCTTCAACACACCCCTGGGCCACTTCGAGTACCGGGTCATGTCGTTCAGACTCACGAACGCTCCTGTGGTTTTCCAGGCCCTGGTCAACGACGTGCTCAGGGACTTCTTAGACCGTTTCGTATTCGTATATCTAGATGACCTCCTCATCTTTTCCAGAAACCTAACCGATCATGTTTCTCATGTCCGCCAGGTTCTCCAGAGGTTGCTCGAGAACAAGCTCTACGTCAAGGCAGAAAAGTGCCAGTTTTACGCCGAAACCACCGGGTTTCTGGGCTACATCATCGGGAGCGGGCAGGTGAGGGCGGACCCGAAGAAAATCAAGGCAGTGGTCGAAAGGCCCGAACCCACCTCCCGGAAGCAGCTCCAGGGATTCTTGGGTTTTGCAAACTTTTATCGGCGGTTCATCCGGGATTACAGCAAGGTGGTAACACCCCTGACTCAACTTACCTCTCCGAGCATCCCTTTTACCTGGTCTCCGGCGGCACGTAAAGCTTTCATTACCCTGAAAGACCTGTTCACCTCAGCCCCCATTCTGACCCAGCCTGACACCTCACACCAGTTTGTGGTAGAGGTCGATGCCTCTGACACGGGGGTGGGGGCTGTATTATCGTTCCAGCACCGACCATAAACTTCACCCCTGTTCCTTTTTCTCCAGGCGCATTACTTCAGCCGAACGGAACTATGACGTAGGGAACCAGGAGTTGTTGGCCGTCAAGTTGGCACTGGAGGAATGGAGACATTGGCTGGAGGGCTCGGAACAACCCTTTATCGTCTGGACAGACCATAAAAATCTCGCCTACATCCAGTCTGCTAAGCGACTGAATTCCCGCCAGGCACGTTGGGCCCTGTTTTTTGGGAGCTTCGATTTCACCCTCACTTACCACCCCGGATCTCAAAACACTAAGCCGGATGCTCTCTCACGACAACATACTCTGGAGGAAACCACTCCACTAACAAGTGTGCAAACAGACCTGCTGGCCTGGCCCTCATTGGGAGAGTGTGTGTTGCCTTGATGAGCTTTGGCCTAACTACTGCTACGGGGTTTTCCAGTCATGTGAGTTGATATTCAGCGTGCTGAATGCTGGAGAGGTGCAGACAACTCGCAGTGTATGACCCCTGTGTTTTTGCCCCAGCAAAGAATAAATCCACAACTTTACTCAGTGTAACTCAACACACAGCAGAAGGGCACCTGGTTCACATGAGACTGTGGGAATCACAAATCTACCTGAAATTCTTCAATGAAACGTGATGCTGCCTCTATTTTCCTTTTTCTCCTCTGAATTTGGATGATTAGTAACCCTTTGCATGACAGACTTCTTGTCATTTGTTCTTTTCTTTTCTCTGCGGGATGTTTATTAAAAGACAAGTGATTAACAGGAAGACAAGAGACAGGGGCGCAGATATCTCACCTGGTGGAGCAGCTGCACTATGTACCAGGCTGATTCCTCACCACTGCAGCCCGGGATCGCATCCAGCCCACGGCCCTTTGATGCATGTCATCCCTCCTCTCTCACACATTTCCGGTCTCCCTTCAGTTGTCTCTATCAAAATAAGGCAAGAAGCCCACAAAATAATCTTAAGACAAAGTCACAAGTGAGAAACAAGAACAACAAAAAGGACAGAAATACAGATAAGCTCAGTAATTAGCAGTTTTCTGTTTGTCTCTTTAAATCTGATTCAGACTTGTGTAACAGGGTGGTGATTTATGTGGAGGTTCTGTGTGAACTGACATGAACCTCCTCAAACATGAAGCTACCTGTCAGGATCACAGCGGAACAACATGGAGACCAGAAGAACTGAAAGTCGCTCTGTGTGAGAAACACACAGTCGGTGTTGGTGTGGACGTGTTGTCTCAGGTACAGAAGATAAAATCTGATCCATATGATCCATGAGTTTCACTAAAACACTGCTCAGAGGTTTGCAAAACGAGGCAACAGCAGAAATACAGCGTTCAGCTTAGAAAGCTTACCTCAGGACGTCCAGCCTCTACTGTGGCTACCTCAGGACGTTCAGCCTCTGCTGTGGCTACCCGAGGATGCCCGTGGTATTGGGGGACATGGGAGTGTGTTTGATGTCAGGCCCAGAAAACTTGACCCGTTGATGGAAGGAGAATAATTCCCTCTGGTCTTCCTAAAGGCAATGATTTCAACATGTTTCTTTTGTCTTATTGTCATCAAGATAGAGATTGTTGTCATGACATCATAGGGCTCGGTCTTCCACTTCGCTCCTATAGGCCCTCTCGTCACTGTCGCTTATCAGTGGTTGGCTTCGCCGCTGTGTTACGACCCTCGTCTTCCTCTCTGTTAGGGGTAGTTAACTCAGTCTGACTCCAGGCATTCATGTTAGCCATCAGTGCTCTGCTTTCTCTTTCCTCACCTAAACTCTGCTGCTGCTCAAGTAGCGTTTCAGCAGTGTGATCAGCTGATAACTTTGACGTCTCAGTAACCACCTGCTTTTCAGCAGTGAGACAGATTAGTATTTTACAATCCAGCTAGCAAAGCAGTGGAAAAAGACACTGTGACATATTTTAACTCTACAACCAAAAAATGTTCAACCACTCGGAGTGCAGAGTTTAAAAGTCGTAAAGGCATCATTAAGGAAAGGACGGACACAGACAGATACAGTGTGCAGACAGTCTGTAAAGGAACGGCTCAACGTATCAGTCAGGTCCTGTGATGCTTTTGTTCTGAATGTTTCTATAATGTGCTTAATCTGCTTTGGGATGTTTGTTTGGGTCATTTCCTTCAGTCCGGCTCACTCACCTCAACATTTGGGAACAATTAGCGCATTATGATCAGGATTACGCTTCATAAGAGCTCTATAATGCTGGTCCTCGTGCTAACTCCTGATCTGTCATATGCAGGTCAGAAAGTTTAGTTCAGAGGTTTAATGGAGTCTACTCTCAGAATGGACCAATCAGAGCAGAGCTGATAACACCAGTGTTGGGTAAGCGACTTGGAAAGTGTAGTGAGCTAAGCTACCAGTTACTCTGCATTAAACAAAGCTTCACTACACTGAAGCTACCCCCCAGAGAAATGTAGCAAGCTAAGCTACAGCAACACGGCAAAAGTAGCTTAACTACAGCAAAGCAATTAGCTTGAACAACTGTTAATAGAACAACTTCATTCCAAGTCAGTGCTATCTCAGTCATCAATAAGACACTAAGATGTTCTCTACTCCAAATCCAACCACGCTTCATTGTATTCACTTTCTGCCGGCAGACAGTGAAACAGTTGTAGCTAGCTAGCAGTTAGCTGTTGACAGGTTGCAGACTGCGCTACCTTGTGACGGTTACCTTGGTTAGCAATGGTTGTGCTCGCTTATTCAGGAATCCCCTGAATGTGTAAACCGAAGCTCGACTGTCCGTATTCCTCTGCAGCAGAGACGTCGCAGGCCTCAGGCCGAGGATCGCTACGTGACGTCACCGCTGGATAACACTGTCTGACGCTCCACGTGCTCCTGTATCTGGACAAATGGCAGCAGCACAACCGCCATGCAGTTGTGATAAATACAGAACTGCATGGCGCCATTTTTATGTGTGTGTGTTCCTTGTTTTTATATCCCGGTGGGGACTGTAACCTGAATGCACTCAGACCCAATTTGGTTAAGGTTAGGGTTAGGCTTTTAGTTGTGAGGGTTAGGGTTAGAGTCAGGGTTAGGGTGACTGTTTTTAAAAACATTGTGGCTGACCTCAGGAGGAGGTCTGGGGCGCTCTGGAACTATAAGCCCCCATTGGTTCTATTGAACACGCTTTGTTATCTCATGAAGATTTTCCCTTTTTTCCTTTTGCACAATTTTTCTTTATAAATGTGAAGTGTTTTTGATGTCTTGTTTTTGATCATCGATTAATTATTATTTTGTTTATACAGGGCTGTCTTCATGTGTTCTCCTTGTCTTTAATAAATGTATTTTAAAATAACTGATTGTTATCATTATTAGTTTAGACTGTAGCGGTCATAAATAACGATGGTAGAAACAGAAGTGAATAGTTGTGGCTGATTTACATTTTAATGAACTGCTTTCACCTCTTTGATTGATCCAGTCAGTAAATCCCTGCACTCAGGTGATCAATACAGATTGGGACGTCTTTCTCAACAGTTCATCCTCATTCAAATGTGCACAGCTTTCTTCTTCTTCTTCTTTGATTTTACTGCTACAAACCAACTTTAAAGGTGTATGCCACTACCTACTGTATCGGAGGGTGTAACATCATGACTTTTTAACACAAAAAAAGAAAAAGAAATTAATTTATAGATATTACACCGGTCTGTGCGCACGCTTTGCCGGTGCAACCGAAACGTAATCGCCAGAGGCCAGCCTCACTTTCAACTCCTCAGCATCCATTTTCGCGATAATCGAAACGCATCACCTGACTGCTCATTTACCACACAAGCCCGAGCCCGGCTCGACCCCGTGTAAAATGATAAAAAATAAGACCGAACCGTTGGGTTCGGGCAAAGATCTTCAGCTCTAGACAGGACAATGACTATCAGAGAGATCATTCTTAAACCACATGCAGCTAGCATGGAGGAAGTCAGTGTAATAGCCGAGAGTGCTCACAGCTTTTGTTAAAGCAACAAAAAGAGCAGCACAGCGTTTCCTTTTATCTAACAGTGAGACTATTGTTAATAACTAAACTAAACTTAGGCCTGAAACCAGACTGACATGGAGTTAGTATGGTATAAAATGAATTCAACTGTTTATTAACAAGTGACTCACGTATCGGATGACAGCTGTTCGATTCGGAATTGCCACCACCTTTATGCAGAGGAAGAACATGGCAACAAAGCCAGAGTTGTGATGCTAATATTGAAGATGTATTAAATATTCAGAAACAAGCTGTGCAGTTTGTCATCACCTGTTGCTTTTCGTGCAACAATATTGCAAATGCATCAGCTACCATCCTACTGGAGACAGGACGTGGCTAAAGGAGATGAACTAAGTTCTTCCCAACGACCACGGGGCTCAGCACTAAGACTGTTGAATAAATGACCCATAGCTATCTGTTATAGGTAGATCTGACTATTTTCCAGATTTTACTGGAGTTATAGGAAGAATTAGTAAAGAATTGCAGATAGTAACCAGATAGGAAGGGGCGGCTGTGGCTTTGTGGCAGAGCGGTCGCCTACAAATTGCAAGGTCAGTGGTTCGATCACCCAGCCATGTGTCGAAGTATCCTTGAGCAAGATACTGAACCCCAAAATGCTCCTGAAGCTGCGCCTTCGGTTTGTGAATGTTCTCATGTGTTAATCGCTTTGGGTAAAAGCATCTGCTAAATGTAAAAGTAACCAGTTTTGGCTTTTCTGACAGCAGCAGTGCACTGATTCCTGACCTGTCAATCAGCCAGGCATGGAGTGAAACCCCCAGCTGACTCAGATCAGCTGATTGAACGAGTTGTTGGTTAAATGCAACCGGTCATGTCAGAAACACTGACGAATCCCAGATTAGTATGTTTCTGCATACGCTCAAGGAAAAGACCAACTGGTTCTCACTCACAGGACATCAAACACTAAATGCGTAGGCTACTATCTACTCAACCCCGGGGATGTTTGTATCTTTATGACTCTTAGACAAAAGTAGGGTAATAATTATCCATCCATCCATCCATCCATCCATTTTCTACCGCTTATCCGGGGCCGGGTCGCGGGGGCAGCAGTCTAAGCAGAGACGCCCAGACTTCCCTCTCCCCCGACACTTCCTCCAGCTCTTCCGGGGGAATACCGAGGCATTCCCAGGCCAGCCGAGAGACATAGTCCCTCCAGCGTGACCTAGGTCTTCCCCGGGGCCTCCTCCCGGTTGGACATGCCCGGAACACCTCCCCAGGGAGGCGTCCAGGAGGCATCTGGGACAGATGCCCGAGCCACCTCAGCTGACTCCTCTCGATGTGGAGGAGCAGCGGCTCTACTCTGAGCTCCTCCCGAGTGACCGA
>CM022485.1:530109-560109 GCA_011952105.1 Coreoperca whiteheadi
CGTGCGCTCTCCTGAAGTCAACACCAATCTCCTTCGTCTTCTCCACGTTCAGAGAGAGATTGTTGTCGCTGCACCACCCGGCCAGGCGGCTCACCTCGCTCCTGTAGTTTGTCTCATCTCTGTTGCTAATGAGACCCACCACAGTCGTGTCATCCGCAAACTTAATGAAGAGGTTGGAGTTGAGTGACGGCGTGCAGTCGTGTGTCAGCAGAGTGAAGAGGAGGGGGCTCAGCACACATCCTTGGGGGGCCCCAGTGTTCAGTGTGATGATGCTGGATGTGTTGCTGCCGACACGTACTGCCTGAGGTCTTCCAGTCAGAAAGTCCAGCAGCCAGTTGCACAGCGAAGTGTTGAGCCCCAGCTCGACCAGTTTGTGAATGAGCTGTTGAGGGATGATTGTGTTGAATGCTGAACTGAAGTCTATGAACAGCATTCTGACGTATGAGTCTTTTTTCTCTAGATGTGTGAGTGCTGAGTGGAGGGTAGTTGAGATGGCATCATCGGTCGACCGGTTGAACCGATATGCAAACTGGAATGGGTCCAGGGAGGGGGGCAGGGCAGACTTGATGTGGTGTATGACTAGCCGTTCGAAGCACTTCATGAGGATGGGAGTAAGTGCAACAGGACGGTAGTCATTGAAGCAGGAGGGAGATGGCTTCTTCGGGACTGGAATGATGGTGGTAGCTTTGAAGCATGTGGGAACAACAGCCTGACTAAGTGAGATGTTGAAAATGTCTGTGAAGACCTCAGTGAGTTCTGCTGCACAGTCTCTCAGTACACGCCCAGGAATGTTGTCAGGACCCGGAGCTTTGCGTGCATTGATGCTGAAGGATCTCCTCACGCTGTCCGGGGTCAGCATCATCACCTGGTCGCTGGGAGGAGGTGGAGTCTTCTGTGCAGTGGAGCTGTTTTGTGCCTCAAAGCGAGCGAAGAAGGCATTCAGCTCGTTCAGCAGAGAGATGTTGCTGTCACAGGTCCGCTGTGGGGGTTTGTAGTCCGTAATGGTCTGTATGCCCTGCCACAGGCTCCGAGTGTCTCTGCTGTCACTGAAACGATGGGCTATACTGTCTCTTAGCCTCTCTGATGCCGCGGGATAGGTTGGCCCTGGCTGTTCTCAGGCCCCCCTCATCTCCAGCTCTGAAGGCAGCGTTCCGGGTCTCCAGGAGTCTGTAGACCTCCCCTGTCATCCACGGCTTCTGGTTGGCCCGGACAGTGATGGTTTTTGTGACTGTTACATCCTCAATACACTTGGTGATGTAGGCAGTGACGGTCTCCGAGTACTCCTGGAGGTCGGTGGTGTTATTGTAAGTGGCAGCCTGCTTAAACATATTCCAGTCAGTTGTATCAAAGCAGTCTTGAAGAGCGTCCGATGACCCTTCTGGCCACACTTGAATCTATTTCCGAAGTCATTCGTTGCAGTCATTCGAACTTTTAGGGTGGACTTAAGAACTCTGAGCCACACTTCACATGCGTACAACATAACTGTGTAACTAACTCGTCAAAAAGATCTAGTGGGACATTTACAGGTAAGTCAAACTTTTGACATTTACAGAAGTTGGCAAACACCCACAATGCAACTGTGCCCTCTGACAGTAGGGTGTGAGACTGGCGTGTGTTATGCTAGCAGCGGCTAACGTAGCCTGCAGCGGCGGTCGCTCTGACTGCACACCAACACGTTACTTTCATCTTCAAACTGGCTTCAGCCCCAACCGACACTGACTCAAGTGACATCACTTGAGGACAGACAGGTTTGTGACTGGAAAATGTAGCGAGCACACACACACACACGTTTGTTTCACTACCATAACCCGAACCTAATACTAACATTTACCCTAAAACCCAGTCTTAACCCTCAGAAACCCGTCTCCAGCTGTGGGGACCTCAGTGTCCCGACAGAGACACTAGTCCCCGCGGGTCCGTGTGCATGCAGGTTATGGTCCCCACTGGGATATAAGAACATGAAACACACACACACTGACTTCAGGAACACGAGTGCAAAAACAGAAAGTCACTAAAGAGTGAAATCAAATGTCCAAAAGATTTTGGGTCAGATCTGTGTTTGTGGATCTATGTAACTAACTAACTGATACATATCAGTTCATCAATGAGTAACCAATCAATGTGGTCTGTCAGCAGGATTATTACTGATTTTTGTATTTACATAGAGGCATTGTTGTATACATGCAACCCTTTCCATTAATATTTCAAAATAGATGAAAGACATTAAAAATGGAAACGGCTTTTAGTTCAATTAATTTCAGTTATATTTATACAGCCCAAAATCACAATTCACAGTCTGTAACATACGACCCCCTCTGTCCTCAGAGCCTCGAATCAGATAAGGAAACACTGTTAGAAAAGAGGAGCAGCAGAGGAGGGATCCCTCTGCCAGGTCGGACAGACATATGTCGTGTGGAGAGAACAGATTCACAGCAGAAGATCAGAGTATCTCCAGTTATTATTACTAGTGGATCCTTTACTGTTAACCAGTAGTTTAAATCCAGACTGCCTCCTTCTTGTGGTAATTGCTGACCAGCAGCAGCCACATGACGAACTTAAACACAGGTGAGTCCTGCAAAGAAAGCAGCTTTATGACTAGTGTTCAGGGGGTTGACAGCAGCAGGGTCCAACAAGGTTTACATTTACACTTACACTTTTAGTCATTTAGCAGACGCTTTTATCCAAAGCGACTTACATATGAGGAAGACAATGGAAGCAGACCCTTTTTACATGTGATTTAAATGACAACTTCGAATCCATGAATAACCCCAATATAACAACACTGGGTTTTAGAGATGAACGTCTGGTTAGAAGAAGCTGCCCAGCAGCCAGGAACAAGCAGCAACTTCACACATGTTGTCCTGTTGTGTTTGTCTCTGGAGAACTGAGGCAACATTCGGCTCCATAAAACTGACTTTATGACCCACATGGCTAAAGTAGTCATAAAGACTAAAGAAGAAAAAACACCCTTTGCATGAATTATTTCAGCAGAAACGTTCAGAAACAAGCTGGTTTTCCTTCTCTGGGCTGTGAAAAAACGTCCTGTACGACTCAGTCACAGGTCAGTGACTCAGACTGTAAACATCCCAGTCAGGTTCCAACAAAAGAAATTGATTAAAAAGTTGATGAAGCAAGTCTTTGTCTTGTGTATCTCCAAGTGTTGGAGTCTTGCTGTAAAGAGGCCAAGTATATATATCAGGCAGGCACCAAACGGCACTGGACTCAATCACAAGACTCCAAGCAGTTCAGGCAGAGAGCAGAGGGATTTATTGGGCACAGGTTCGGCACACAGGTAAGCAGTCCAACAAGCACAGGTATCCAACTGGTAAGCTCACTGCGGACAGATAAGACAAACTGGCAACAGACGAGGGCCAAATACACAAGGCACGAACAGGTTGAATCACCCACCCGAGGAGTATCTGAAACGAGGGACAGGTGAGACTACCACAATGAAACAGGGAATGACAAAGCAGGAGATCATGGAAACCTCAGGGATCTAGGATGTGGCGCTGTAGGTATTTCTGTTCAACAAGCAAGGGATTTTCGAACGAAAAGTCATGGAAAAACCCACCTCAGCGGCATCGGCCGCTCTTCACGGTGGTCGCTTCTGTTGAAGGTTACGTCAGTAAGTCAAATGACCTCGAGATAATGCACACAAGCTGAATGCTGATGGCGGAGGTTGCCGTAGCGACAGAGGAAAGACAGCTGCAGTCAGGAGTTCAGACAAACTGAGCAGAAACCCAGCATGGTTCCATATTTGGAAACTTTGCATCGACATCGACAGCGTCTGAGCCACAAAATACAGAAGATTGAACTGAAGAAAAAGCAGAAATGTGTTAAACAGCTCTTGGTGTCGTTTTATTTACTACAGTCCTCGTCACTGTGGACTCCAGTCGTTATGGCAACACACACGTCCACCCACTCCAGACTTTATCACATTCACGCCCCAGATGAGGACGTCCTGGCTTCCTGTGCTGGCCGACCTGCTGTGCCTGCGCAGCTACAAGCATCTGTGACCCCTCACCGCGTCGCACCATGAGCACGGCTGTGTTTATTGGTCCACCTGTCCACAGGACCCTCTGTTGTGGGGTCCAGGGGGTCAGGCCTGGATCCTATGCTGCAGGTAGCTACCACAGCGACCAAACGTCCCCTGCAGCCCAAAGAGCATTTTCCCCACAAACTGCCATTATTGTTCCCTTTTTCTTTTTAACGTTTGATTCTGATTTCCCTTCCTCTCCTCAGCTCTGGATCCTGTGCTGGGCTCTGACAGACCAGTTCCTGCTGCTCTGAGGCTTCTTGTTACCTTGTGTTGTTAGAACTGCTTCCACTGTCTTCCTCACATGTGACTTTGGATAAAAGCGTCTGCTGAAGGACTAAATGACTAGATGACTAAATGTTAATGTCAAACTGCTGACAGGACGCCCCGATTTAAAAATCCGTGATGTCATCACATTTCTCCGGGTTCTCCGGCTTCCTCCCACCGTCCAAAGACATGCATGTTAAGGTTAATTGGTGACTCTAAATTGTCCCTAGTGGATGAATGAGAGAGTGAATGGTTGTCTGTCTGTGTGTCGGCCCTGCGATGAGTTGGCCCCTGTCCAGGGTGTACCCCGCCTGAGGCCCAAAGCCACTGGGATAGGCTCCAGCCACCCGCGACCCCCAACGGGAACAAGCGGGAGAAGATGACTGACTGACTGACTGATGTCATCACAATGTGACGTCTACGGGCTGCCCGGAAGCTATGAAACGTTTTTGGCTTTTTGCTGCAGGCAAACTATTGTCACTGGACTGAATAGGGACCGTTGGGTCCAGTACCCCAGTTCCATCCAAGCTTTGAGTCCAGAGAGCAGCGTTCAGGTCCGGAGTCGGTCTGAGGTTCAGAACACAGAAACTCCTTCATGTCAGTGAAAGATGGGAAACAAAGTTAAACGTTAAACACGTCATGTCTCAAGTGAGTGCAGACGGTTTCTGTATGAAACCAGACCAGATCTTTGTCTAACAGAACCAGAACACCAGCTGATACTGAGCTGTTCTGGAGAGTGAACATTTTACTGACACATTCTGGAACATTTCCACTTTACGTTCACAGAAAACCGATGTTTCCTGCAAAACATCTTTGCGGCTGCAAAAGAGGTGGGAGGGTGTTCTGGCTCAGACGGGGGGGGTCCACCAGACCTCCCGCTCAGTTAAATATGATCCGTGCTGATTGGTCGGGTCAGTAGGACACAGTGTTCCTGTCCCACACACACACACACACACACACACACGTTGCGTTTCCATCACTTTCGGGGACATTACATTGACTTACATTCATTCCCTGGAGACTGACCCTAACCCTACTAGATCAAACCTGACCCTCACGCCAGCCTAAACCTAACCTTGCCCTTACTCTGACCTTAAACCAAGTTTTCATCCTAAAATGTAATGATTTACGTTATGGGGACTTGCATTTTGTCCCCATAAGCAAGGCAAGTCCTCACAATGTGACTGTGTAAACAGATTTATGTCCCCACAACATTAGTAATACCCGCTCACACACACGCACACGCACTAATCCCGTCCTTCCTGGCAACTCAAACCCGCTGGTCACATTCACAGAGTTCTGAGTAATTAAAGAGAGAAAAGTAGCATGTTCCCACTGATTTGATTATCAGGTTATGACTGTGTGTGTGTGTGTGTGTGTGTGTGTGTGTGTGTGTGTGGGTGTGTGGGTGTGGTTATTACCATAATGGCTAGAATACAAAACAAAAAGTTTTTTCAGGAATTAGGCACTTCCCACTGTTATAAAATGTTGCGGGTTATTTGTCAAAGTTTGGACTATTTCTTTCACCCTCAGAGACAAATTGCATGAAAACTGTCTGACTGCACAGCCACCGCTCGAGGGAAGAGAGGAGTTCAGGTTTCTGTAGTCCTGTGGGTAAAGTGAGTCTTTAAACGGAGCTAAGGGGGGAAACGAACACAAACACAATGTAAGAAATATGTGCAGCCCATTCTAACGTACAGCACCACAAACATCCTGCCAAGGTATTTGTATTAACTCCGTTTATCATTCAGCTGGAGCGTAACGAGTCACTTTATTACTGCGTTACTGTTAGTTCCTCTAATGCAGGGGTCACCAACCTTTTTGAAACTGATGTCTCACAGTAGTTATCGGCAATGATTTAGCAAGGTGGGAAACAGACAAATATCAACATGCAACATTTTCACTAACAAACTGAGTTTCACCATGTTTGTACAGATTATCAGATACGTAACATCCAAAAATCAGCTTTCAGATTTTCCTGAAATTATCACCAAATCTGCAGCATTTTTAACAAAATGATCATATCTTACATTTAATAAACACATTTGTCATGATTTTTCAATAATTGAATTCAGCTTTGGGCACTGCCCTGTTGCCACTGAAACTTGTGAAAGTTATGTTTTCTTTCTTTTTTCTGCCATGTTTTCGGGGGTAAATCATCTCCTCACCTGGCAACGGTTGGCATGGAGACCAGTTAGCTCTAATTTAATATGAAACATGTTTTAAAGTATTTATTTTAATATTGTCATTTTGGCCGTGCACCACGTTGGTGACGCCTGCTAATGATTACAATAATAATAATAAACTTTATTTATACGGCACTTTTCATCATTAAAATTACAAAGTGCTTTGCATGTCATGGTTCTGGGTTTGTGTTCTTTGGTTTCCTGTTTTAATTTGGTATTGTCTCCCTCCCTCATGTGTCTTGCAGTTTTGCTTCCCTTCCTTGATTGCTGCCAGTGTTTTCACCTGTGTTCATGAGTCCACCTGTGTCTCGGTGGCTCCCCTTCCCCAGAGTGTTTTCTCTGTCTCAGGTCGTACTGAGTTGGTTTTTGATTTATGCCTTCCTGCTACCTGATTGACACCTGCATGCATACCTGCCTACACTATAAATCTCATAATTCTGCCACCTCTGTCAGCGTTTGGGTCTTTTTCCCTGTTGCCTGTTTGAATCGGGGTTAAAATACTTCAGACATTTAAATTACAGCAATACAATGAAATTAAATTAAATTAAATATGACACAATAACATAATGTTGGTAGTAAAACAGAGTTATTAAGAAAAGGCATTAAAAGATACGTATTGAGAAGTGATTTATAAGACATCACTGATTCAGCAGCCTCAGATCCGACAGGGAGATCCAGAGCCAAGGGGACCTGACTGCAAAAGCCCGGTCTCCTTTAGTCCTGAACCAGGACTGAGCAGCAGCCAGCAGAGACCTGACCGAGGACCTGAGGCCCTGGCTCGTAGGGGAGCAGCAGTTCAGCAACGTAGCTGGGAGCTGAACCATGAAGGGCTCTGAAGGTGATCAGTAAAACCTTAAAATCAATTATAAAACTGACATGATCGGGTCTTCTAGTGCTTGTTGAAAGCCAGCTGAAGGCGTTCGATGGTTCTTTGGCCTTGAATATGTGGACATTTTGGGTTTTTGACTTAAAAATAATGGCTTTGTGGTCGGACACACATCAGCTGGCTTCACAGAGATCAACACTATCGAGACTAAAGCAGAGGACAGAACGGCGTCCAGGGTGTGTCCCTTTAGGTGAGTGGGATCCTCACTAAGATAAAAGCAATTCACGATGTCTATAAATCCATAGTAAAACAGGAACCAGAGGGGCAGCACACATGTATGTTAAAGTCACCTCAAAAGCTAAGAGGTCAGAGAAGGTAGATTAAAACACATCGTAGTGGCGTCCTGCCATCAATCATAAAACCAAGGGATTTAAATGAGGAGACGTTTCCGAGTGACTACAGGAAACATTTAAAATTCTCTCTGTGAATCACAGCCAGTCAGCCTTCCCGACCTGAAGGCCGAGGCTGCTGGAGGACAAGCTTCCTTCAGCCCAACGCAGTCACCTGGACCAAACCACGTAACAGTCAGCAGAAGGAGAAAACAGCCCAAACACTACAGGGTACTCTCAGTAACATCACTGCACAACATTGTGAGACCTGAAAACTCCCTCTTATAATAAACTTGACACAACAGAAAAAAATAGTTTTGGGATTTGAAATAAAAACGTGGCGACAGCTCAGGTGGAGGTCAGCTGAGCTGTCTGATGTGTAGAAACACGCAGAACATGAATCACTGTTCGACCTGAGCCTGTTGCCACGTCTGGAGCTGATAAAAATGAGTCAAGTTAACAATGAGCACAGAGTTTCTCTCAAATTAGTGACGCATGTATTGCTTTAAGTATTAAATAAAGTATTTATTTTTAAGTATTAAATAAAGTGAAATCCTTATTTTCTTTAGAGAGCAGCTTTGTGGCTTCCTGTTTGGTGTGAGATTTGTTAGAGAATGTGTGAGAGCTGGCAACCCTGATGAAAATGTGTCATTCCGTCCCACCAGCCAGATGCATCTTAGCATAATGTTTCTGAGATTATCAAGGAATCCTGCCCCTGAGCTAATGTGCAGCATGTGAAGCATAGCAGCAGCGTGAAAGCTGGAGTCTGTACAGAACGTCCTGTCCTGCAGGAGCGACAGCAGATGCTTGTGGAGCAGGTTTCTGTTTCTAAGGCTGACGGCGGTGCTTGTAATGTGTGAGCGGTACACCCTGTGTTCCCCAGAAACAGGCAGATGAGGAGCTTCAGTGTTGATGAAAGAGCTGAAGGGTAACGGCATGACAAATGCAGCAACACGCAGACGTTTTCCACAGTAGGTTTATCCGTTCTTAACGCTGAGGTTTAGGTCAGCCTGTTTTTTGGCAAGGTCCTGCGGTCAATCCTGCGAAAGCTGCCTACTATCTTGGTACACTCCACCTCCGTTTGTTGCAATGAGCTACTGCTGCAAGTCTGCTTATCAGCTTACTACCTCCCCATCAGGAGCGTTACGTTTGGAAGCGTATCCAGCAGAAGTAGTATTTACAACTCCATCCAAAACAACAACACAGTGCGCTCTTTATGTAACCGTGTTGTCCCCGGCCTTTAATCCAGCTCTCTCTGTTCGGGAACTCTTGTTTTCACAGCAGATTATCCAGAACTGATTCCTGAAAGGGAACACAAAGCTTGTTGTCAACATCCGTGAGTTTGTAGTGAACAGAGAACCAGAGCATTTTCTTTTCATGATTATTATATGAAAGGTCACTTTGTCTGTGGTAACAGTGGTAAAGGAAGAAGGTTTTTTGAGCGCTCATGAAATGAACAGACACCACACAGGAAGCTGATCACCAGTGTAAAGTGCTGTGATTTGATCACATGAAGGTGTTTAAAAAGATTTAAAGAGATTAACAGCTTTGGTGAAGGTCAGGGGTGAGTGTAGGAAACTAAAGGTGCTGTTTACATCAGGATTAAATCATTAGAAAGTGGTGAAACCAGTAGGGATGGGAATGACAGCTCTTTGAAGGGAGCCGGATCTTATGACTTAACGGCTCTTCATTTAGTGCCACATCTGCTGCTCACTGCCTGAGTACTTTCTTAAAATGCTGCAAGAAATAAATATTCAAGATTCTTCATCTGATATACACAGAAGTATTTTGTCATTGCAGGTTAAAAAGTGGGATTCGTCTAGAAAAACTATCCTAGTATAACAAAAATGACACCGTACTAATAAAATGGTATGGTTAATAAATAATTACACAACTCTATACAGACACATACATTTTATTTAAACTGTATGATCTCGTAGAGCCGACTCGTTGGCGACCAACACATCCCTAGAAACCAGTAAACAGAGGAAGAAGAAGCCACAGAGGAGATGCACATGAAGAAGTAAAGTAACCAGATTACAGCTGGTTTGTTATGTGTAACAGAAGAATGCTGAGGGTGACGCTAAGCCACTTTATTAGTTTATGACCCCGACTGACTCGGTAAACTGAGACTTAGCTCTTCAGTGGACCATGTTCTGGACCTCATCAGTGACTCCTAAATCTTTACGACTTAATTGAACAGAGAAATAATTTTGCCATGGAGAATCAGAAGTATTAATCAATGTGTTACATCAAGTAATAATGTAAGAAGAGCAACACAACCTTTGACAAGAACTGTTCTTTGTGTAAAGAAACGAATATCATGTCGTACAAAGTATGCATCACCATTTCCTGTATTAACAAAACTATTCTTTCAGGACGTAATCAGAATAACAATTTGGGACAGCTGTGTGATCATTGGGGATACAGTTTCACGAGTGAATGTCCTTGCTTTCACCTCTAATGACTTATTGCCAAGAATATTTTCAGCTGATCTCTTGTTGTCTTGACCTTAATATTAATCAGCTGAACATGCCTCAGGTTACTTGGTGTTACATATTAGCCTATTATGACGTGCTACCTAATAGATAATAAATAACCAATGAAACAGGAAATGTGAATATGCATCTACACAACAGTTAATTTATCATTGCTGGTAATAAAAGAAAATGTAAGTAAAATGCTGACTCTCAGTGCTTGTGAGTGTCTGCCGACCCCCCGTCCTCGGCTCAGCCCTCAGACAGGAGAGAGCAGCAGACAAACACGTTCATGGGATACAAAGATTGCTGGAATACATTTAACTTGTGTGATTTTATTTTACTATTTCATTTACTGTTACAGATATGTGTGTATAACATAAGGAGTGTCATCATTATAGCAGATGTTGTAACATATATTTCCACGCATGACATTTAATTAACACTGTCTGTTAATTATATATAAGTGGATAGTACCCCATTTTATTCATAAAACTGTATGGAGCCTTCCAAATACTGATTAGACAAAGTTTTAACGTGGATGAATTCAACTTAAAACTTGTATTATTTCATTAGAAAATATTACGATAGGGTCTTTAACACAAACACCCCCACCCTCTCTTACAGAAGGCTGTAAGACAAGAGAAACTTACGTCTTATGTCTCTTCAAGACCGCCCGATCAATGTAGATCTCTACCGGGGGGTATATGTGCGACAATGCATGCAGAACATGTGGGAAAAATATGGATATCCAACAACTCTGAAAGAAAGAAGCCTGCTAACAGGAGGTGGTGCCATTTTTGAGATCTAACAAGACCAAGTTAGAAACAAAGAAACTCTGGATTTCACCAGCCACTGATGCAGAGAGATGGAGTATGTTGGGTGTTAGAGCCAAACTGCAGAACGCGCTCTGCCCTCAAGATGGAGCGTAGCTAGTTATGCTTCCACGGTACCTGGGTCGTTTGAGATGTGTGTGTAAAGGGGAGTGTGTTAGTGGAGAGGAAACAGAAAGATAAGCACAAGAAATCTCGGCGTGGTACTGATACACAATGAAAGGTGCTAACACAAAGAGAAACAGGAAACGGCGGTCCGTTATTTTCCACAGTAATGCAAAACAGTTCACAACAATGAAGATGAAATAACACACAGTTATAAACTCTGTCTCTGCCCACACACAAGCCTCTTACCTAAGAACGCATCCGTCCATTTGGATTATACAGTCCTCTCAGGCTCGGAGACCACCGGGCCGGCCTAATGGCGTCGAAGTTGAAACTTTGCCTTAAAGCAGCATCGGGAAAAGCAGTCAACTTCCGTGGGGAGAGAGCAGGGCGGTTAAACTGTATCTTCCTTCTGCAGGCAAACTTTATGTGGAGTATAACAAAGGGGATACAAAACGTGTTTCAGCAAACACAAAACCGTCTGTTGCTCGTCCAGCGACTTGAGACCTTTCTAGGAGAATAGAGGTAGGCCGCCGTCTCTGTTCTCCACATTTGGTGAGGCCCAAAAAGCGGAAGAGACTAAAAGACTTGAAGCTGCAGTGCAGAACTTTAATGTGACAGTGAGAGTAATTACACAAACAGTGTTGATGCGTGCTGATGACGTCAGTCTACAGTGAGCTCGCCCAGGCTCATGTTTAGAAAGAGTTACAAAGGTACAGAGACCACAGTCCAGAGTTCCAGTAATCCATATTTAGGCAGAGTAAATGTAACAGCTACACAGCTGACTCCAAATATTTTACCAACCTGTCCAAGAGCAGAGTGTCTGCCTGAACCACTTTTTCCTGGTTAGGGAGGCCGGCTCCGCTCGGCTGCAGCACCTGAGTCCTAACGAGGAAGGTAACTTTAAACTCAGCCAACAGCTGGCAGACACTCACACTGCGTTGCCATCACAACAGAATGTCATCAGTATAATAAGATGTAGAGACCCAACTGGAGCCGAAGTTGCCCTTTGGGACCGTGTCGTGGAACTCCGGGGAGTTTAATCTGGAACAGAGTGCCCAGCGAGAGGCGACTGCCGCTCCCCTCCGGGCCAACGCCTGCCTGCTCAGCCAGAACTAAACCACAGACACTTCCTGTGATAATAGGAACCATCATATCTTTGCTTGCTCATACAGACCTACGCTCCTGCCAGGTCCCTGCGCTCTGCAAAAGAACGACGCCTGGTGGTACCATGCCAAAAAGGAATAAAATCACTCTCGCGCACCTTCTCTGGATCCGTTCCACATTGGTGGAATGATTTGCCGGCCTCTACAAGATCAGCAGATTCTGTAGCCACCTTTAAAAAGCACTTGAAAACGCATCTCTTCCGTCAACACCTGACTGACAATCACTAACTCTTCTTCCTTTCTACCTCTGCTATAAAAAAAAGAAAAAAGAAACCCTTCCTATCCTTAGCTTTGTATCCTGTGCTGGGCTTTAACCAGACTCGTTTTTGATGCACTTATGCTTTTTGTTACCTTGTGTTGTTATATTGCTTCCATTGTCTTCCTCAAATGTAAGTCGCTTTGGATAAAAGCGTCTGCTAAATGACTAAATGTAAATGTAAATGTAAATGTAATAGGGTTTGATTTAGCTTAATAAGAACAATTAGGAAACGCAGATAGAAATTCGGATCTCACATCATCATAGGTATGATAAGTACTTACTTCAGGTGATTAATAATCCCTAATAATAATCTCCCTTGTCTTTCCAAAGCTCCTCAGTTGCTGAACGATGCCTAGTTTATTTAACTGATAACTGTTAAAGTTTGTGTTTACCCAAGTTAATACCACTGGCCAACATAATCACTCACTGGAGGTCAAATGGTCATTCATTCACTTATTAAAGGGTTAGGATAAACATTAGCATGTTACTTGTTGTCTATGTTCTATGATCTCAAATGAGATTACCTGATTAAATACATGTTAGCATGCTGTTTTTAGCATGTAGCTGAAAGTACTAGCTGCTAGTGTTGCTGTAAAATGAATGTGTGTGTATCAGCTTGAATGAAATTAAGGAAACATTAATGAATCTGAGGAAAGTTATTTATGTGTTTGGATGTTCAAGTAAAAAAATGTCCCTCGTGGTCATAATTCTTTACCACATTTAAGGGATCCTAATCAAAACTGTTTGATTGTTTTATGTGTTTCTGCATGTTGAGAAATGTAGTATCAGTTGGGTTTTAGTCTATTTTTAAAAAAAACCTGAAACCTTTTCTGTAAAACGTGTCAGAATGTTTTATATTTCTCAGTAAAAAGATTTTAATCAACAGAATGAAATGTAACTCTCAGTGACAGTCTAGGATCCGTCTTCCTGCTCCATCTGATCCATAATCAGTTGAACATGAGCTCACATGTGAAATGTGAAGCTCACACAGACAACATGTTGTTTACTGCTGAAGTACTAATTGTTAAATGAAGCGTACGCAGTGTGCTATTGTCACTGTTCCTGTTTACTGTGCACATGCGGCATTTTGACAGCTGAATCGGTTGGTGTCGACGCTGGAGGTCCTCGTGTCACGCCATCCTCTAATGAGAGTGCAAACACAGACCGATCCTGAAACAGCATCTCCACAAAGAGAGCATTCTTCAGCCGAGTGGGAAGTTGACTTTGCATTGTGCCTGAGTGCTGACTGTTCTGATCCTCCCTCCGTTCACATGTTCACCTGAATTATCTCAGAATCCTGCCGAGGAAACAGTTGAAACCAGGTCAGAGTGTTCACATCCAAACAGGAGTCCAGCAGAGCTCCTCTGACCTCCATCTTCTTTCACGCACTGACTGGACCTTATTATACAGAGCTTTTAGTCAACGTGCTTTACAGAGTCCTTCGCATTCACACACACACTCGTGTTTCCATCACTTCAGAAGACTTTACATTGACTTACATTTCCTGGAGACCCACCCTAAAGTCTTCACCCTAAAATGTGATGAATTACGTTATGGGGACTTGTGTTTTGTTCCCAAAGGGAAGGCAAGTCCCCACAACATGAGGAATACACACAAACACACACACACACATCCTTGTGGCACTACCTTTGTGGGGACCCATCATTGACATAATGCATTCTCAAGCCCCTTACCCCCCTTACCCTAAACCTAACCATCACAACTGAGTGCCTAACCCCAACCCTAAAACCAAGTCTTAACCCTCAAACTTTAAACTTGTGGGGTCCAGCATTTTGGACCCGCAAAGCTGTCAGGAACCCTCAGGTATAGTGGGCTCCTGGTTTTTGGACCCCATGAATATAGTAAAACACGGCCACACACACTGAAGGCAGTGAGCTGCAGGCTGCCGGTATGTTGCTCAAAGATGCTTCAACGTGTGGTGAGGCGGGGCTGGGGATCGAACCACCTGTGATTACTGGACATGGCTGATGTTGTATTTACTCAGGAGAGAATTTCACAACACAAACACAAGTGATTTCAAAAGGTGACTTTTAATGTGACGCGGTGAAGCACACATTTTCCTTCTTTATGCGTGTATTCATTCCTCTGTTTTCCAGAGCAGACCTCCATCTCTCTAGATTCTCCTCCACCTGCTCCCTGCTCTCACTACAAATCACAATGTCATCCGCAAACATCATAGTCCATGGAGATTCCTGTCTAACCTCATCCGTCAGCCTGTCCATCACCAGAGCAAACAAGAAGGGGCTCAGAGCCGATCCTTGATGCAGACCCACCTCCACCTTGAACTCCTCTGTCGCACCTACAGCACACCTCACCGCGGTCTTACAGCTCTCATACCTGTCCTGCACCACTCTAACATACTTCTCTGCCACTCCAGACTTCCTCATGCAATACCACAGCTCCTCTCTCGGCACCCTGTCATACGCTTTCTCTAAATCTACAAAGACACAATGCAACTCCCTGTGACCTTCTCTGTACTTCTCCATCAGCATCCTCAAAGCAAACACTGCATCTATTGTGATATTTATAGGAATGTAACTATATTGCTGCTCACAAATACTCACCTCTGCCCTTAGCCTAGCTTCCACTACTCTTTCCCACAACTTCACTGTATGACTCATCAGCTTTATTCCTCTGTAGTTGCCACAGCTCTGCACATCTGCCTTGTTCTTGAAAATTGGCACCAGTACACTTCTCCTCCATTCCTCGGGCATCCTCTCACTCTCCAAGATCTTGTTAAACAAACTAGTCAGAAACTCTACTGCCACCTCTCCTAGACACTTCCATACCTCCACAGGTATGTCATCAGGACAATCTGCCTTTCCACTCTTCATCCTTTTCAACGTCCTCCTCACTTCACTCTTGCTAATCTTTGCTACTTCCTGCTCCACACCAGTCACCTCATCTACTCTTCGTTCCCTTTCATTTTCTTGATTCATCACCTCTTCAAAGTACTCCTTCCATCTTCCCATCACACTCCTGGCACCTGTCAATACATTTCCATCCTTATCTTTAATCACCCTAACCTGCTGCACATCCTTCCCATCTCTATCTCTTTGTCTGGCCAACCTGTACAAATCCACCTCTCCCTCTTTAGTGTCCAACCTAGCATACAAGTCCTCATATGCTCTTTGTTTGGCCTTTGCCACCTCTACCTTCACCTTACGCTGCATCTCCCTGTACTCCTGTCTACTCTCTTCAGTCCTCTCAGTGTCCCACTTCTTCTTTGCTAACCTCTTTCTCTGTATACACTCCTGAACTTCCTGGTTCCACCACCAAGTCTCCTTGTCCACTTTCCTCTTTCCAGATGACACACCGAGTACCCTCCTACCTGTCTCCCTGATCACATTAGCTGTAGTGGTCCAGTCATCTGGGAGCAGCTCCTCCCTGAAAACTACACGACATTCTTCCTTTTTCAGCTTCCACCACTTCGTCCTCTGCTCTGCCTTTGTCCTCTTCATCTTCCTCACCACCAGAGTCATTTTACACACTAGCATCCTGTGTTGTCTGGCTACACTCTCCCCTACCACTACTTTACAGTCACTGGTCTCTTTCAGATTACAACGTCTACACAAGATGTAGTCCACCTGAGTGCTTCTACCTCCTCTCTTATATGTCACCCTATGTTCCTGCCTCTTCTGGAAGAAAGTGTTCACTACAGCCATTTCCATCCTCTTTGCAAAGTCTACCACCATCTGTCCTTCTGCGTTCCTGTCCTGAAGACCAAACCTGCCCATCACATTCTCATCACCTCTGTTCCCTTCACCTACATGCCCGTTGAAATCTGCACCAATCACCACTCTCTCACCTCTGGGGATGCTCTGCATCACTTCATCTAACTCACTCCAGAATTTCTCCTTCTCTTCTAACTCACATCCTACCTGTGGGGCATAACCACTCACAACATTGACCATCACCCCTTCAATTTCCAGCTTCAGGCTCATCAACCTGTCTGACACTCTTTTCACCTCAAGAACATTCCTCACAAACTCCTCTTTCAGGATAACTCCTACTCCGTTTCTCTTCCTATCCGACCCATGGTAGAACAACTTGAACCCTGCTCCTAAGCTTCTAGCCTTGCTACTTTTCCACCTGGTCTCCTGGACACACAGTATGTCCACCTTCCTTCTCTGCATCATGTCAATCAACTCTCTAGCCTTCCCTGTCATAGTCCCAACGTTCAAAGTCCCTACTGTCAGTCCTACATTCTTAGCTTTCCTCTTCTCTCTCTGTCTACGAACACACCTTCCTCCTCTCCTTCTTCGTCTTCGACCAACAGTAGTCCAATTTCCACCGGTACCCTGTAGGTCAACAGCACCGGTGGCGGTCGTTGTTAACCCGGGCCCCGACCGATCCGGTATGAAAGTCATTGTCGTTATTTGCATTTTTAAATTTGGTATGTGTTTTACGTCGGATGCCCTTCCTGACACAACCCTCTGCATTTATCCAGACTTGGGACTGGCACAAGAAGACACTGGCTTGTGCCCCCCTGCGGTTGCATTTAATATCAAAAAGATGCAGTGAGATGTTCGTGTCACCTGACCGATGGACAGCTGAGTGTGTAAACTGTCTGGTCTCAGCTCTCTGTTCAGATCTGTGTTCATTGTCTTTCAGAAGAGGGCGAGTGCTGTGTTTGTGTCTGTGATGAGTCAGCTACACCCCCCCCCCCAGCTTCCACCACATGTAAAACCTCCAGGAGCCGAGTCCAACACTCTGTCAGGGCCGTGACTCAACATCTTGTTTGTATTTCTGTCTTTCACACGACACAAAGATCGATTTGATCAGGGATTTGAAGAATTCAGAATCATCAGTATTTTGAAACAAAATATCTAAACTCAAACCCGGTTTTGTGTTAATAAAATAAGATGACCTGGTCCACATCTGGTTTTGTGCAAGAAGCACTTGTAGGAACAAATTTGTTTGGAGATTTCAGAACAATATTAAAATAAACAGCTGTGCTGCCCAAATACTACTAATGTAGCGTCACTGCGGCAAAATCCCAAACTGAGGTCATGTGTTTTTATAGCTTTTTTAAACCTGTTGAAGCCTTTATGATCACATGTCAATCAGCTGAGAGTCGGATCTCAGAGGTCAAAGTGGTTCAGGAGGTTTGATGCAGGACTGAATAGTGACAGAGTGAATGTTCTGAATGTTTCTGAGGATGTTTCTCCATGAATAAGCGTCTCTTTTCTGTCACATGAGGTACCATAAGCAATAGTTTACTTTACATCAGCTTCCATTGTGTCAAAGATCCGATCATAAGATGGTTTATAAAGCGTGTTACGGTTTCCGATCTGCTGGCGGTCTGGTCCGGCTCTGTGCCCACCTCTGACGTCTCACTCTTGGAGGATATTTTTGGGAATGAAACTTGCCCACACACTGAGCAGATTCATCGGGCTGAACCGAGCGACTTACTGCTAGTTTGTGCAGTTTTGGGAGGTTGATGCAGCAGGTGTGGACCAGCCTGCAGAGACCTGACACACTGACCTCAATCTGCAGCTCAGTTCACTGTGTCCTGCTAAGTAGACTGAAGCAGAGGCACTGCGTGCAGAGCAGCTTTGTCTTCACGCTCTGTAGGTGGTCACATGATCGCAACACCGCCCATCCCCACGCCCACAGGTTGTTTCTTGTCTGTCTAGCCCAGTCGCCAGAGAAAAACGTTGCCTTTTTATGTTTCTGCAAACCACGGATATGTTGAATCTCTACATTTTCAAACGCTGTGGTTGAGGTGTGGTTAGGTTTAGGCACAGAAACCACTTGGTCAGGAAAAGATTATGATTTTAGTGTTTTTGTGGTCTCTGCTGCTTTTGCAACTCCTGCCATCTGATCACCGATCTCGCCACCATTCGCCCATCCTACTCCTCCTGGCCTAAACTACATCACAAATGTTTGTATGATACGTTTCATACAAACATTGACATGATACGTATTTTATGTATTAAACCGTAGAGATACAACGTATCTGTGGTTTGCAGAAATATAAAATGGTAACATATTCTGGGCTGGTCTGTCATGTCCATGTCCTCACTGTGGAGTAAACAAAGAGACTAATCTATTTTTATTTGACCACTTTTAGCTTCATTTCTTTTAGGTCTGCAGCTGAATATCAGCAACAAACTGCATCTGATCTCTGATATTGAGATGTGGACACGCTGTGAAACAAAAAGGTAAGGTCGAGTGAAAAATGGAAAACAGGTTGTTGCTGCTCAGTGAGTGTTAAACCTGATGGGCACAGTGCTGGTACAGGTGTCATTTGTCCAGGCCAACAGGTGCAGTATGATCTCCAATGTCCAGTGTGTATTAATATGTTTGTTTTATAAGAAGCGCAAATAATCCAAAGAGCAGAGAAGAAGAGACTCTGCTTAGCGGCAGTGAGTGAAGGAGAATAACCATACGAGTTTGTCCTGCCTGCTTTTTGCCTCAGTATTTGAGTAAGAGACTAATGTGAGTGAGTTCCTTTTGGTGAAATGTGACTGTTTGTTCTTATGCTGCCTACTTGAGTATCAAGCTAACATGAGGAAAGTTGGCTAAGAGGACAGTGGATTTTAGGAACGCTGCCATCTGGAGTTCAAGAATTGACCTGTTGCATTTATTTTTTGAGAATTTGAATTTGATTACAGATTGTATTGTTTTTCCACTTGTTCAAATTTCAAATTAAAAGTCACTGGCCTTGTAGTTCGACTACAACTGAGCGTGATGTGGCCTTGTATGTCCCAGATTTAAGTTCCGTTTTGTTTTAATCTGGAGGACAGTATTACTGGATTTTCTTTTGGAAAAGACAAAGAACTGCTGTGACAATCAGCACTGTAGACTGGGACTAGAATCAAAGGACAGTATAACAAAGTGAATAATCTACCAAACCTCCCAGAAATGATGTTTAGATGGTACTAATTTGTTTTCACTGTGGTGAGAAACGTGATGGCTGGCTGGAATGTGGTCGCCAAGGTCATGAATGAAGCGTTGCATTTCTGCACAAATCAAGTCAATTTTATTTATATAGCCCTACGTCACAAATCACAAATTTGCCTCAAGGGGCTTTACAATTTGTAAAGCGACACCCCCTGTCCTTAGAGCCTTGACTCAGATAAAGAAAAAATCAGCAACAAACCCTTTAACAGGAAAACAAAAACAGATAGAAAGCTCAGGAAGAGCAACAGAGGAGGGATCTGTCTCCCAGGACAGACAGGACTCAGACCCACATAGTAAAATGATAACATGGACAATCAGGTTATATACATGAAGAATAAGATCCAGGAGGACGTCGAGGAACTTCAGGTGTCATCAAACAGACCTGAGTCACACAGAAGTCACAGGAAGGTGGTTTAGACTGCAGAAACCAGACCAGATCTTTGTCTATCCTGAACTCAGAGCTTAGAGTCTGAACAGAACCAGAATACAGACTGTTGAAGTCACCACCAGCTGATATTGTGCCGTAAGATCTGATATTTTGGTGGAAAACGAATGAAATAAATCGTCCGTGAACATTTTACTGACTTCTGTGTCAACATTTTGCGAATTGTCAAATAGATAACATGTTAATAATCCAGGCAGCATTAATTTTCCTGCCAAACATATTTGCTGTTGCATATTAGTTGTATATAAATTAAATTTCTAGGAGACAAAATTGAATTTATTGATTCAAAAAAGTGGATTTAGTGTTCAGTTACCAATTGAAATTTCTGTTTCATCAGATTATCACGCAGCAAAACTAAGCCCCGTGATATTCCAGCATAGAAACAAAAAAGGTGTGGTAGGACCAGGTGATAAATCTCAGCCCAACAGCTCATTTCTTTTTCTCCACCTGCAGGAGCAGCAGTTCAGGTGTCGCCCTCTACAGTCAGGATCAGGTGGTGTCTGCAGCCTCCGCTGTGAGGTCTGAAACTCTGCAGCAGCCAACATGTGCACCAAAACAAACAGCCAATAGTGTCACAGTCTGTATTTAGGTGGTTCTCGGAAACGTGGCATACTGGATTCTTGGGAGCTTCCCGGGTGACTGAAGATGTGATGCTTTCTGTGGCTGCCAGCCTGCTCTTGGCTCATAGACGCCGCGCTCTAATAGGCTGCTTTTATTCAGAGCGAGCTGGAGGCATGTTTGGCACAACGAGCGCAATCAGACCCAGCTCGGCTGGGCAGCAGTGAGGAAAAATGTTTATCTGGACATGAGAGGTCTGCTGTGGGACAGAGAGTAGCTTTATTACATAAGAGCAGATTTCTATCTAATTACCATCTAAGAAAGACTTGTAAAGTTGTTAAAACATTGTTCAAAAACACAGAACTTTATCTTAAGCTCCAGTGGAGTACCCAAATCTGTCCGACTGACTTTTGGCTAAATGTGTCTAAAATTCCTAATGTTCCAACTCCTTCAGCAGTCAGGTTCTCATATGATCACTGAAATAGGTTTCCTACACAGGTTCATACTG
This sequence comes from Coreoperca whiteheadi, assembly GCA_011952105.1. NCBI lineage: Eukaryota > Metazoa > Chordata > Actinopteri > Centrarchiformes > Sinipercidae > Coreoperca > Coreoperca whiteheadi. The sequence continues at coordinate 551,095 of CM022485.1, forward strand.
TTCATCAACAGATCACGTCATAATAAAAATAACAATAATAATAAATCACATTTGTATAGTGCTTTTCTAGGTAATCATTTTACAGAGTGAACCCACAGGCTAAAATCATTTAATACATAAAAAGTAAGCAAAAGACGTAAAAGATGTAAATAGTTTCAAAAGACATCATAAAATGTAGGGGGGAGAGTAGAGGAAGGAATGGAGATGGGGAGGGAAGTTCATTTAAAAAAGTAAATAGTTAAAATGGAATTGTAACATTGAGGAATGGGGAAAGATGGGAAGGCGGTTAGCTGGGGAATGCAAGCTTGAATAGGTGGGTTTTGAGGGCCTGATTGAATGATGGCAGGGTGTTTGCCTGTCAGATGTGGGGAGGGCATTCCAGAGTGGGGGTGAGGCAACTGAATAGGCCCTGTCCCCCCAGGTCTGGAGCGCAGTCCTGGTGGTGTATAGTGTGGTTACATCTGCAGAGCCTGGTGTGACGGGGGAGGAGGTCGGAGAGGTAGGGAGGGGCCAGGTTATTTATGGCTTTTTGTAGGTGGTGAGTAGAAATTTCCAATGAATCCTGTATATAACTGGGAGCCAGTGGAGCTTGTAAAGGACAGGTGTGATGTGATCACAGCAAAGGGGGGAAGGGGAGCAGGCAGGCAGCAGAGTTCTGAACGTAATTAAGTTTATTGAGGATTTTGGTGGATGAACCGTAGAGGATGCTGTTGCAGTAATCAAGTCTGGAAGTAATGAGGGCATGGATAAGTGTTTCTGCAGCAGCAAAGGACAAGGAATGCGGGAGACGAGCAACGTTCTTGAGGTGGAAGACCTGGTTGAAATGGGGTAGGAACAAGGATGATTCCAGGTTGTGGAGTGGAGGGAGTGATGATGGAGCCATCAATGTTGAGTGAAAAAGTCGGAGTGGAGTGGGTGAGGCAGTTTGGACCAATCATGAGGATTTCAGATTTATTACAGTTCAGTTTGAGAAAGTTCAGTTGCATCCATGTGGGCGAGACAGTTGGCAGCTGAGGTGATGGTTTTGGAGGCGAGGTAGAGTTTAGTGTCATCAGCGTAGCAGTGGAAACGAAGGCCATGACGATGGAGGGTCTGTCCAAGAGGAAGGATGTACAGGATGACGTTTGCCAGGATGGAGGAGAGTGAGGAAGGGTTGATGGACTTGAGGTTTTGGAAAGTTATGGTGCGTTTCTGTTTGACGAGGGGAGTGGTGATATCTAGGTCCAGGGTGATGGCCAGCTGGTCAGAGATGGTGATGTCAATGCTGGTCAGAGGTGCAGACCAGATCCAGAATGTGTTATTTTTTGTAGGTTGTGAAATCTATGTGATCACATCTTCAGTACTGTAGAATATCCAGGAGTTCTACTGTGGTTTTGCAGTCAGTGGAGTTGTTGTGCCATCAACAGTTGATTCTTGAGAAACCCTCATCTATTTTGTTTTTTCATTTTTATATTTGGTTTTACTTTTTGTATTGTGTTTTCCTCAAATCTTTAATGGTACAAACTGATTCTAGATTCCTTTTTTTCATTTTTCTGGATTATGATCCTCTGACTTGGGGGGACAATAAATGACAATGGTGACCAAGGGTTTAAGTGCACACAGTTTTAAAACAAGGTGCTCAAATGAGGATGTGGTGGGAATGAGTATTGGACTAGCGTTGATGGTTTGTTTATGTATTGCCGCTATTTCCACCACCACACCCGTTCTGGCGTGGTTTTTCGATGTAGGTGTATCCAGGAGTGCAGTCTGATTGAGATATGAAGTATTCCAGGGGGTTTTCCCAGGTCTCAGTGAGGCAGAGGAAGTCAAGATTATTGTCCATAATGTATTCACTGAGAATGAGGCCCTTGGTGTTTAAGGATCGGGTGTTGAACAGTAGCGAATTTGAGATGAGAGTAATTCACAGTGGGCCGGTTTGCTTTGACCACGGTTCGTAGGCAGGAAAAGTGCTCGTGTTTTTTGGGTACAAAAAACATGGAAGCGTGAGGAAGTCTACGGAGGATATTTTATGTTATCCACTTCTCCTTAAAACATCCATGATCGCCACAGTTTGACATTCTGTCAGAATCATAAATACTTTATTGATCCCCAAGGGGAAACTCTTTGATTCTTGTGTGCACTGACATGATAGTGAGCAGCTGTAACAAAGTACTAAGCAAAAAATATAATACACTATAATACAGGTCAGATAAAGTAAGTACCAAGTGGGTATAAGTATAACATCTAAAATTTAAATATGTGTGAAGTACAAAGTGGTTTTACTGGTTTATGATAATATTACGGTATAAAGTAATAGTGCATGAACTGTCAAGTTAAGTAGCTTATTATAATGATAACGATTATAATGAGACGGACGATATTGCATAGCAGCACTAGAAGTATAAATAAATATCAATAAATTAAACTGAAAGCAGGGTATATTGCACAGTAGTATTAACATAGATGCATATATAGACATATTAATAGATGTGATCCGTTGTCTCCACTCAGCTTGCTGCCCGTTTGTCCCAACGGACACTCGCGGTACTGCAACTACAGAAATCCCCTGCAGCGCAAAATAATTTTCCCCATAGACCTCCATTATAAAAGAGATGTGTTGACAGAATGCATCCAACTGCATCACAAGTGATGTCAGTTGAGTCACACCCCACAATCTCAGGTGGTGGCGAAGAGCTATGGGGAAGAGGTGCATTGTGGCTAATGTAGGCGGCAGGTTTTGACGAGGAAGAAAAATTATGATCTCTTTGGTGCTGCTGCATCCATTTAGATACTTTAAAAACTCCTTTAAAAGAGTCTCACCAAGTTAGAGAAATGTGATGATAAATCTGTGGAGGACAGTTTTAACAAAGTTTGTTGAATCTCACAGAGCAAAGTCAGAGAGGTTTAGAGGCAGAATACTAAAATGCTGTTTCATGAGCTTCAATGTTTGCAATGCAACAATGCAACAAGTACATCAATCAATAAGGTGTTAATTATTCCTCCACCATTCCTGGCAGCGTGCAGACCTTCATGTTGGGAAATAAAAGTCAGAGACGATTAAAGAAGATTAGAGACTTCATTTTTAGTGTTCGGACTACTGACCTCAGCATTTCTACATTCCTGCTGATCATTGAGGTTTGTTATCATTGCAGGTCTGAGCTTCTCCTCAGTGACTTGACGTGACATCGATCAGGATCAGGTCAGCATCACACAGCGGGCCTCATTACCTGTCTGACACAATTACCTGTGAACACGCTTGCTGAGCTGCCCTAACTCCTTTCCCTTAATCTGAGCAGCGTTTGACACGCGTCACGTCCCACAAAGACAGAGGAGATGCTCCTCACGTGTCCCAGATCAGCTTCACAGATTACACCATGACCCCTGGCCTCGCCCGGATGTCCCACAACCTGCAGATTAAAGAGAAGAGACACACCACAGGGTCTTGACCGTCAGATAACAGGCGGCACGCAGAGGACACCGATGCAAGGCTGTCAGGTCACCTGGGTGAAGCTGCACTTTGTTCTTTACATTCAAGTCACAGAGCTCAACATGTGCTGATCTAAGAATACATCCCAGAGGAGCTATGAAAAACGCAACAGGATGTTTAACAACATGCAGCAGGTCTGGAGGTTCTTCCAGAAGTTAAAATTCTAAATGCAGGGCCTGTGGACAATGTGACAACACAACTAAGCAAACCTGCTTCAGCCACATACAGGACAAAAAATACAAGTGAGAGGAGAGATTTCATACTACACAAAGGGTATCATTTATCTGTTAACATGTCCATGTGGGAAAAAGATGTGTAAGAAAAACATCTGGAGAACTCAACCAAAGAATACTGGAACATAAAAGTAGAACACAACGGAAAAAAGAGACGTCTCTGCTCTCATACGCAGTGTTTGGGAATGGAGACATTTGACAAAGGGATTCACAGAAGTTGCGAGTTCAATGATAAGATTAAAGCCACCCTCATATCTGCTCTGAGACTGCAGGAAGTTACCAGCAGCACCCGAGCAATAGCCCGGCACATAACCACAAACAAAATAATGTAATATAACATGTTAATCAGTGAGTTTTACAGGTGCTGATAGGTGGATTGTTTCCCCATGTTTTCAGTCTTTATGCTAAGCTAAGCTAACCAGCTGCTGGCTGTAGCTTCATATTTAGCGTACAGATGCGTGTGGCATCAATTGGAACATAGAGAATAAGAAGAGTTCATTAAATGTTTGAGCTCTTTGTTTGGTCGAGAGGGTTCAATGTATCTAATCTAATTTCTGTATCCACTAGGAGTAAACACTGTTTTAATAATATTGTGATAATGATGTTTTGTATATTTAGTATCTAAGGTGATCAATAAGTCACATAACTAGTCAAGGGACTGTATATAAGGAAGCCAGAAACACTGATGAGGGACAGAGAGCCGAAAGCGTTCAGTGAACAAAACAGAATGATATTCTACATTTTTCTTCTTGTCAACGAATCTCTATTCAACATGTCAGAGCATCTCTCAGTGCCGTCATATACAGTCTATGGCTACATGTTTATACTGTCTATGGCTACACATTATATACAGTCTATGGCTAGACATTATATACAGGCTATGGCTACACATTATATACAGACTATGGCTACACATTATATACAGTCTATGGCTAGACATTATATACAGGCTATGGCTACACATTATATACAGGCTATGGCTACACATTATATACAGACTATGGCTACACATTATATACAGGCTATGGCTACACATTATATACAGACTATGGCTACACATTATATACAGACTATGGCTACACATTATATACAGGCTATGGCTACATGTATATACGGTCTATGACTATACATATATATACAGTCTATGGCTACACGTGTATACAGTCTATGGCTACATAGATATACAGTCTATAGCTACACATATATTCAGTCTATGGCTACATAGATATACAATCTATGGCTACACATTATATACGGTCTATGGCTAAACATTATATACAGTCTATGGCTACATGTTTATACAGTCTATAGTTACACGTATATACAGTCTATGGCTACACATATATTCAGGCTATGGCTACACGTATATACAGTCTATGACTACACACATATACAGTCTATGGCTACAGTCTAAGGCTCAGTAGTTTTCTCAAACAGCTGCTCGCTGCAGTTTTTATCAAACAGCAGGAAACAGTGCGTCTGTTGTGGACTATTTCCAGCAGCGGATGAATCCACATGTGCTGTAGTGAGTGTTTGGGGCAGCAGGAAGGTGACTGAGTCATAATAAACTCTAGAGTGTGTGTTCGTGGTGATGCAAGAGCAGGAGTGAGGCTCCCTGAGGGGTTTTAATAGTTTCTGGACTACAGTGGATGAAGGAGACACATCAGGGTGTGATACAGGTCAAGACCTGTTAGCAGATACACTCACTGCTGCTTTGAAGAAAGATATCACCAGACCAGATGATTTCAGTTGAAAAGTTTTCATCTACAACTAGTTAGGATCAGGATGTTCTATGAGTTGTCATATGTACCCATAAAATCAGTTTCTTTGTCTTATCTGATGTCCTCGCAGCAGCTGAAAGCTCAGCTGTGTTCAGGGTTGAGGTGAAACCATATCAGATCATGTTTTCTGTGAACGTTCCTCAGCTGTTCTTGAACTTGGAAATCCGGATTTGCGGAATTTCTTATCCTCAAAGTGTTTCAGATAATGTCAAAAATGCAACAGCGGGAACAAGGCTGTGTTTTCTGCACCGAACAGACTTTTATTTGTGTCTCAGGGAGATCAGATGTCATTAAGATCAGTAAAGTACCTGTTACCACACTGATCAGAACTGAGCTGCTGTAGAACATGAAAAATGGAGAAAACCTGTACACATTATCTACTGGATTGATACTTAGGCTGATATTTGTGGACATCCCTGCATGCACAGTTCTGCTTCACCGCCCTATGTCGCAGCGATGCCAACTCCTTCTCCATCAAAGTGTCTGGACTCTGCTACTACATCTGACCTATCCAATGACAGCCTGAGTGTCCCGTCTACAGTTAGCTGGCCAGCTAGCAGCCTCTCAACTAGCTAGCAACCAGCATCGCACTGACTGCAGATCTGCCCTGCACTCACATAGCCACTGGCTCAAACTAGCACGTTTGGACCCTTCCATTCCTGCCCATTGTTTTCTGCCACTGTGAGGTCCATCCCGGACAGCGGTCTGACACAGTTAGCTCGGACCACTGTCTCTCAGTTAGCCAGTGGCTAGGCAGTTAGCATCGTACTAGTCACCTTCTGGCTTCTATGTTGCTAAATTACTCCACGTCACAACTTTTCAATCTCAATAACCACTCCACTCCACCGACATGCATCTCCAGTCATTGAAAACCTCGGACTGTCACGAAGAGACAGCTACATCCACAGAGGCAGCCGAAGAAAGTTTGTTTTCTCGGGGTCGGAGCCCTCCAGCATTCTCTGTGGTCCAGCGGGCGCACTGGCACTGGCAAGCTCTCTGAACTTGGCCATCCCAACAAAAAAAGGTTGTGAAGCTTGTGAAGCTCAGAAGCTCAGAAATATTTATTCACCGTTTCACAGCCGTTCCTTTTCCAAAAGGAGAAAAAACACTTTTTGGGCCAGTGTTTGTCACATGATAAATGATGAAGATGCAGTACCGAGTCCGGCCACTAGTCCAAAATCACTTCACAGCTCCGCTCCTGGAGGGTTGGTAAGGGACGAATATCATGTCATATTTAGAAGCTGAAAAGAAAAGCTTGGAAAGGTTGAAACTTAGTGTTGGGAAGCTTGAGTTTGAGAACTTAGTTTTGAAGGCTCGCATTATGCTGAAACATTTTCACATCTCTGCAAACATTATTTTGTATCCAAGGTTTCCTTTTTACAGTGTTTCTCCAACACATTTTCAGTTCTCCTGTGTATTATTTTTTTTCCAGGTTTGAGACCTTGTAAATGGTGATCAAAAAACTGGTGCGCAAATGAAACGTTGAAACTTGAATTTCGAAAGGGCGAAACTTTATTTTGAAACTTAGACTATTCTTTGAAAGCCCACACGAAGTTCTAACCACACATTTGTGAGCTTGCGAGTCACGTTATTTCTGGCAACGCTGTCTGAAACTCTGAACCTCCGAAACAGACGGCCTGAGGTGTTGAGGGAGTTTTAGATTGTGGTGTTTCACTGCTGCTTCCCAGAATGTGCATGTCAACACAGAAATGCTTAGTCTACAAACACCATGTGCTGTTGGCCTTTGTATTGTCTTTTGATTAATGATTTTGGTCTTCCTGTGAAAGTGAAAGAATGCTGTCCGCTGACGCTGCTGAGAAATAAAGACCTGCCTGTGCAGCATCATGTTTACTGGAAAATAGAAATCTTACTCAGTATGTAATTCAGAAACAAGCAGAACGCACAGAGGATTTATTTCTGTTGAAATCCAACATCACAACAAATACCACGATACAGAGCAGCGACACAGCCAGTAACTAACGTTAGGCTGTGGGTTAGCAGACTGTCTGTAGCTGCTGCTAAGCTAACAGCCCGAGAGGACAACTAAATAATATATGTGATAAACAACAGAGAACATGGATAACATCCGCATATTCCACTCAGAACTTTATTGGACTGAAACAATGATTTATGGTAATATTTCTGTGATTTCTGTAACTTTTGGCAAAAATTTTGGTTTTTGATAAAGTGGACATTGAACTGGCAGCAATGGAAGAAGTACTGCGATCTTTCACTTCAGTAAACGTAAACACCACACTATTAAAAGATTCCATTACAAGTAAAAGTCCTCTTAATTTTACTGACACTTCCTTTAAGTAAAAGTACAAAAGTGTTAGTTGAAATTGTACTTGAAGTATCAAAGTAAAACTCAAGTGAAGCACAAGACACACGAGGGATTTTTAATGCTTTTATTGTGAAACAGTCCCAGGAAACAGTCAGTGAGATGACTTCAGGTCAGAAACACTGAGGAATATTTTCAAGACAATAATAAAATAAAAAAGGGGGAAGATTAACGTGTCAAAATATTCACCTTTAAGGGGAAAAGTTTTCTTAGCTATAATTTCTAAACATTCTAAATGAACAGGAAGTAGTATCCAGGATAATAAAGAAATACCTGACGGGTCAGAGGTCAAAGCTCAGGAGCGCAGCCACAATGGAGGAGGGGAGTAAGACAAAGGAAACTTTATTTAAATACACAGCACATATATATGAATCAGCAGTTCAGTGAGCGCTGACAATAACTCCGCTGTTTGTACTCAGCTGTTCTGTAAACGGGAAACTAACAGTGACCCTGTTCCAGCCGTAATGTGTGTCTCAGTGACGTTAATGGACATTCAGCTTCCCGTCTAGTTTGTGCTGTAGTTGTGATGTCAGCTACAGCAGCAGGACAGCTGAGAGCATTTCTGTCTGGGAAACACCTTGTCATGTCTTTGTTAAAGACCATGTGCTGTGGTTGAAAGCTCTGGAAAAACGTACCAGGTTACGTATGTAACCATGGATCCCTGATAGGGAACGATGCAACTGCGTCAGCTGACGCTATGGGGAACGCCTTCAACGTGACTGCCTCTGAATCACATTTACATTTAGTCATTTAGCAGACGTTTTTATCCAAAGCGACTTACATATGAGAACATTCACAAACCGAAGGCGCAGCTTCGGGAGCATTTGTGGGGTTGAGTATCTTGCTCAAGGATGCTTCAACGCATGGCTGGGGGATTGAACCACTGACCTTCCGATTGGCAGGCAACCGTTCTGCCACCAAGTCACAGCCACCCAATCACCTCTGGATCAACTTAGACCAATCTCGATTGGGTTTAGCACGTGATGCACACTGGCAGAACCGGAAGTATAAAGGGAGCCGGCTTCACTGTTGTCGTCAGCCTTCTGATCGACTGAAGCAAGCCGCTCACAGGCATGCCGGAAGTATGGCAGCGAGAAGCAGGATCTCATTCCCTATCTGGGAACCATGGTTACATACATAACCCGGTACGGTCCCTTTCAAGGGAACTTCAACGCTGCGTCAGCTGATGCTATG
>CM022485.1:565109-568492 GCA_011952105.1 Coreoperca whiteheadi
TCACATTTCACTTGCCTGATAGCCAGCTGGCTCTGGGCTCTTTGTGTGGTAGTTAACGAGATAATCAGTGACTTAATGTGACTGTTTAATAACCCCACGTTCTGCCTCTGCGGACCTCTACTCTCCTGTAATCTGCAACACAGAAAGAGACTTTCCCAACCTGGTCCTCAGGTAAACTGTAAGGTAGAAAACAGCGTACAAAATCCATAATGTGATATAATCTCTTTTAAGATAATGGTTTCATGGAGGTCAGTCAAGTGACTGTGATGTTTTCAGTTTTTATTATCAATGAATCTGACCCTTGTTTTTTTCAATGAATCGTTTGGTCAATAAAATGTCAGAAACTTCCCCAACAGATATTCAGGATACAGTGACGTATAAAATAAAGCATCAAGTCCTCACATATGAGAAGCTGGAACCAAAACAAAACGTTTGCTGGTTCATAAAATTCTTGTAATTGTGGCTGTTTTGCCTTCTTTTTTTTAACTTCACTTTTCTGTGAATTGGATGTATTTTCTGCAGCCTGCACTCCTATACAGACTAGCTGCAATCAAAATTTCCCCTGCATGCTAAACATGCTAAACTGCTGCTTGTATGTGAAAGAACACCGAATAGACAACTTGGGGGCTTCAGGGCTTCTCAGATTCATTCATGTACCAGAGTCAGACATTAGCCTCAGCACTCATTAAGGTCTGGACAGAGCAGAAATTGGCACAGTGAAAATAATCCAAGTGTCTATGTGAAATATGTACTTCTAGAGTCTTGGTGATGTGGTGACTACTCACAGGGATAGTTGGTGAACTACTGTAGATGGCAAGCTGACAGCTAACACCCTAACCAGCCAGGAACATGCTGACATTAGTCAGCCACAATCAATCCCTGAGCTCACTTGCTAACAGGACACTGAGTGTCCACAGTATATCAGTATAGCTGCGTTTCGACTGCAGGAACTTTCCCCAGGTACTAGGAACCTTTGGAGGAAGGTCTAAATAAAGTACCAGGGACACTTTTTACCCCCCAAAAGGTCCCTGCTCTGGGGGTAATACTTTTCAGAAGTACCGGACCTTTCAGTGTCGGGCTTACTGCGCTGAAGATTTCTGATTGGTCGAGCTCCGATCGGGAGCAGCAGTGGTTTGACCGTTGGGATCGATGCGTTGCTGGGTCACAGGCCGGCCTTCTCTGGGCAGCGGCTCAGCTACGCTGCTAGTGTCGAGGTGGAAGACACGGAAAAGGATGACCAGTCGGTTGAAGGTAAATCACATATGCTGCTCGTTAAATGCTATAACAGCTAAATGTTGTCATGCTATTGCTACCCTACCCAAAGGCTAATGTTAGCTACATGCTCCGGTCGAATAGGGACCGGACAGCCCTTATAAACTATATACTATAAATACTGAATTCTATACTACTGTATATTGTGGCCTATACTCTATAGAGTAGTGTCACCTTCATGATCAAAGTGACATGTAGCAGCATGTAGTCGCAGGGTGCTCCCATTGGGCCACCCCCCCCGTTAAAAACCTACAATCACTGACTGGCTAAATGTAACCTACAATAACAGATTACTGAAAGAATGAAACCTTTCTTCCATTAAGTACAGTGTCAGCGTGCTCTGCCCTCTCATGGTATAAAAAACACCCAAAACAACTAACACCTGATACATAAAGATACGAAATAAGGTTTAAACTTCCCAGCACTAGTACCTAAGACTTGTTCCTAAAGTTTTTCTGCATTCTAAGACAAAAAAGTATATAATGCTGAACTAGACAGTAAAATATTAACACTATTGTTATGATATTAACAAAGAAGAAAAACAATTCTTTGGCTAGCATTCAACATCTACAGCTCCAATGAGTCTTAGCCAAAAATTTGCTTTTATTTGCTGCTGTCTGTTCTCTTTCTTAAACTATCTCTAGCAGTGTTTATGTGTTCATTCTTAGACTTTGAACAAAGGTGTGGTCCACATCTCCACCAGTCACCTCCCACGCAGGAAGGAGTGCTCGTTTGATCAGGAGGAAAGACATTTAGGTTACACAAATATCAGCCAGGCGTCAGTGAACTGTTCACACTTACACACAATAAACCTAGAAAAAAGACCTATGGGCAGGACAGATTCTCAAGCTGAATTTCATCCCCTACTTACTTCCTTACTACTTAGTTGCTAATTGACATTTACTTCTATAAATCATAGCTGTTGATTACGTAGGTGTTCAGGAGCTTGGGCACTAATGGGCGACTGTCAGCACCCATGGGCCATGTTGAAAAAACAGACTCTTGTCCAATAAACATAAATAGAGGAGAGAACACAATGTCAACGCTGAGTTTAAATGGTGAGATCAACTGTGACCATTTCTATATTAAATTTAATTTATATTTAACTGTCTTGGTGTCCTGACAGTCCGCTCTAGGTTTTGCCCACTCCAAGGTTTCATACACGGATATAAAAATGCATGATATCTTCATTCAATTTCTGAATTTGTCATCTAGCGCCATCATCAGGTTGGTCATCATTAGCTAATGTTAGCATGCTATCACGCTAAACTAAGATGGTGAACATGTTAAACATTATACCTGTTAAACATCCATATGGGGAGTTTTTTCTTATCCGAATCGAGGCTCTAAGGATAAGGGGTGTCTTTAGTACAGATTGATTGCAAATGAAGATTTGCGATATTGGGCTATATAAGTAAAATTGTTAAATGTTAGCTTCTTCTTTTCCTTTCGGCTGCTCCCTTTCAGGGGTCGCCACAGTGAATCATGCGCCTCCATCTAACCCTGTCCTCTGCATCCTCTTCACTCACACCAATTAACTTCATGTCCTCTCTCACTACATCACTAAATCTCCTCTTTGGTCTTCCTCTAGACCTCCTGCCTGGCAGCTCCAACCTCAGCATCCTTCTACCAATATATTCACAGTCTCTCCTCTGAACGTGTCCAAACCACCTCAATCTGGCCTCTCTGGCTTTATCTCCGAAACATCTAACATGAGCTGTCCCTCTGATGGACTCGTTCCTGATCCTGTCCGTCCTCGTCACTCCCAAAGAGAACCTCAACATCTTAAGCTCTGCCACCTCCAGCTCTGCCTCTTGTCTTTTCTTCAGTGCCACTGTCTCTAGGCTGTACAACATCGCTGGTCTCACCACCGTCTTGAACACCTTTCCTTTCATTCTTGCTGATACTCTTTTATCACACAACACACCTGACACTTTTCTCCACCCATTCCAACCTGCTTGCACTCGCCTCTTCACCTCTTTTCCACAGTCTCCATTGCTCTGAACCGTTGACCCTAAGTACTTAAAGTCCTGCACCTTCTTCACCTCTGCTCCCTGTAACCTCACCGTTCCACCTGGGTCCCTCTCATTGACACACATGTATTCTGTCTT
>CM022485.1:568647-587047 GCA_011952105.1 Coreoperca whiteheadi
ACATTCTTAGCTTTCCTCTTCTCTCTCTGCCTACGAACACACCTTCCTCCTCTCCTTCTTCGTCTTCGACCAACAGTAGTCCAATTTCCACCGGTATCCTGTAGGTCAACAGCACCGGTGGCGGTCGTTGTTAACCCGGGCCCCGACCGATCCGGTATGGAAGTCATTGTCATGATTCGCATTTTGAGTTTGGCATGTGTTTTACGTCGGATGCCCTTCCTGACACAACCCTCTGCATTTATCCAGACTTGGGACTGGCACATGAAAACACTGGCTTGTGCCCCCCTGCAGTTGCATTAAAATTGTTAAATGTTAGCATTTAGGTCAAAGTGGCTGAAGTAGGCTTTATTTGTATTATTTTCTGTGTCGTTACACCTCATCTCTCTCAGTCCCTGTCACAATATTTTGTACAGTATCATATAGTACTTTACGTCTATTGATCTGTTGTGGCAGGAAAGTTTAAACAGGATTCAGATAGCCTCTTCTTCATGAACTAAATGGTAAAGTTTTCACCAAACAGCAGCACTTTGATGTGGTATCATCATGAGCGACTGCCAAAGTGTTTAGTCTAACTTAATAAGATATATTTATTGACTATGCAGTCTTTATAGCCTATTTTCATTTTGTTTCTGTAACATAACATTATGTCAGCCAAGCTTTGTTTGTTTGTTAGATTTCTAGAAATATTAGACGTAATTTGATACTAATTATGGGGAACATAATTTCAACAAAACAGCTGCTCCATTTAAACTCAAGTAAATTCATTCATTATAATTTTGTAATTGGAAATTTGATTCTCTGTATATTGGGGCTGCAACTGAAGAATCTTTTCATTATCAATGAATCACCTGATTATTTTCTCCATTAATACAGATAAAGTAAATAAACCCAGACGAAGGTTGACTCAGTCCTACTCGTCTTGATTTCTGGTCATAAACATCTCGGTGCCATGCTGAGGTAATCTCAAATCAGATCAACATATACTGCAGGCTAAGCTGTCTATTGGCTGAGCCAGAGAGCTTCAGGAGGTCGTCTGGTGTTATGGCAACACGGTTCAAAATCCCTGAGACTCGCACATGATCATGTTCGAACGTCACCTCCCTCCATGTGGCCTTTACAAGCTGCAGCCTAACATCGCATAACAACGCAAAAAGCCACAAACACCAGAGACAGAGGAATTATGCAACAGTTCCACTACCTCCTACAATAGATTGCTTCTTGTGAATGTAGTAGGAAACAAAATACTTAGGTCTGATTACAGTCTGGAAGCCATCCTGCCCTCATGGCCCAGCAAGCATTGGCTTTGATGCAGTCAAACAGGCGATATCTAAGAGGGCCAGAGCTGAGGTCTCAATCAACAGCTCATTCTTAATTGGCTCTGCTGAAAACTGCTAAAGGTCAGTGCAGGGTCACTCTGGAAATAAGAAAAAGGCCCCAGTAAACCTCTTAGAAATCTAATTCACCTGTTCTACAAAGAGGCACATTCCTCGGAGGATGAGAGTTGAAGTCACAGGGCTCGCTGACCGGGCAGAGCTGCAGGCTGGCGTCCTGCCGGCATGTTAAGGAAACTTCTCAGATCCTGCAGACTCTTATGCGGGGGGAGACGAGCTCTGTGGAGAAACTGGACCAGACCATCCAGGCTTGGATGCTGATGACTGACGATGACGAACTTTATTGGCATGAGCAGAAGATCCTTTTGTTTTTAATGTTAGACAACTTTATAACAGTATCTCAAACTCCATAGTCACACAGAGTTCACACAGTAGCCTTACATGTAAACAAACCGGCAGCTACACTTTGTTTAGCTGGTGAGTTGCCCTGCAAGTGGATCTCTATGCAGTTAGCTGCAGTTGCTAATCCAGGGAGCTAGTTTCTGTGTTTACTTTCAGTCAGACTCAGCATCAGACTGTTAAAGTTTATTTGGAAAGCTTTTGAAGTCTTGTGCAGCTAAATGTTTTTCTTTTGTCTGAGTCGCGTTTCCCGAATCTCATCAACTGAAGTGATACATGTTATTATGACCCACAGTCAGAATGACCACAAACTTCAGAGTGAGACAACACCTCCGGTCTGGCTGTTACTCTGCAGTGTTTAAAGGCACATCATCCATGAACATCTGACACAACAGTTCAGACAGTCCAACCTACAAAAGACTTCAGCGGTTTGGCAACCAAATCATAAAATACCACTGTAAAAAGAGCATAAGTCCTTTCAGAACCTACTCACACAGCTGCTGACCTCTAGGAGGCACTATGGATCACTGCCATCCAGGACAAACAGTCCACCGCAATACGGATCTTGAACTCCTTGAACTCCTTGGCTCCATCTGTTGCCCCGAGTAGATCTGTATGTAACTGTTGTGTTGAGTGTATTGTCAGATATCTGACTGTCTGTGCAATGATGTTGATGGCACTGTGCTGTTACACAATGTACCGGAACATGAACAATGCCCCACAGCTGTTGAGATGTTTCAGTCTGAACTGAAGTGGAGGTCATGGCTGAAACAGTTTGGGAAATAATTCAAAATGGTGGGAAAGACAGGAAGAGGTGGGCGTGGCCCTTAAATATGGAGGACTAAAAGTGCCAAAATGAAATAAATACATACACCATTAAATAATTACTTAAATGTGCCATTAAATAATTAAAATACCAATTATTTCAATATTTCCATTTCCATTTCATGATTTACATTTACATTTCATGATTTACATTTCACGATTTCCATTTCCATTTCATGGTCCTGTGTTGCAGAGCTTCATGAATTGTCAAACTGTCAAACTCACCCATCAAAGTTGGTAGGCGGATCCTGACACCTGATTGGTTACCCTGCGCATCAAGTCAAGACAAATCAATTCCAGATAATGGATCGATGAGGAGCTACTTCCAGTACACTGGGTGGCGCTCTTCGCCTCTAATGTTGGTTTAGATAACTATTAAACTAAACTTTACCGCCAAGTCGAACCTGCTAACCCCTAACGTTGAGAACGCCAGGACAAAATGGCTAAAAGTTGCCCGGAGCTGCTGCGAGAAGCAGCTAATTTAATAGAAGAAGCTCTGAGCAAAACTCCTCCAGCTCCGGCAGCTCAGTCGCAGCAGAACCCTGCTGCTTCATCGTCAGCTAGTAGTGGCACTTCCCGGTGAGGCTGCCAGGCAACTGGTGCTGTTATCAACGAGGACGGACAGCTCATGGTAGATGTCTCGGAGATAAAGCCAGAGAGGCCAGATTGAGGTGGTTTGGACACGTTCAGAGGAGAGACTGTGAATATATTGGTAGAAGGATGCTGAGGTTGGAGCTGCCAGGCAGGAGGTCTAGAGGAAGACCAAAGAGGAGGTTTATGGATGTAGTGAGAGAGGACATGAAGTTATTTGGTGTGAGTGAAGAGGATGCAGAGGACAGGGTTAGATGGAGGCGCATGATTCGCTGTGGCGACCCCTGAAAGGGAACAGCCCAAAGGAAAGAGATTTCAGACCAAAGCAATGGATCAGACTAGATTAGCGTTAGCCCCACCCACTGACTTTGATGGGTGAGTTTGAAAGTTTGACAATTCATGAAGCCCTGCAACACAGGACCATGAAATGTAAATGTAAATCATTAAATCATGAAATGTAAATGTAAATCGTGAAATGTAAATGTAAATCATAAAATGTAAATGTAAATATTGAAATAATTGGTATTTTAATTATTTAATGACACATTTAAGTAATTATTTAATGGTGTATTTATTTATTTCATTCTGGCACTTTCAGTCCTCCATACTTAAAGAGCTGAACTCTTCTTCGCTGTCTGTAGCAGTGCTGTATTCCAGTGGTTTCCCCTACACTTAGCTTACTGTTGTCTGTTGAAGGGACTGATTCAGTTTCAGTTGCACAGCTGCAGTTAAACTGCTTCAGCAAAGTTTAAACCTCAAGTCTGATCTATTCTATTGTATTCTATTCTTTTTGCCCCTTTCCTCTTGATTTTTTCCCATTGTCTCTTCCTTTAATACCCTCCTACATCTTCCTCGTTACTTAACCCTCTGCTTTTCTTCCTTCCTTTTCAGCTTTTTTCTTCTTTATTTCTCTCTTGTTTTCTCACTTTTCCACCTCCATCAATCCTTTCTTCTAACTCTCTCCTTTTCTCTTTCCCCACCCTTTTTCTTTCATTGTTTGCCATTTTAACCCTCTTTTCTTCCTTTCTGTTCGTTCTTTCTTTTTTAAACTCCTCCTCTCTTCTCTTGTCAGTCATCAGCAGAAAGTTCATCTTCAGTTAGCCGTTATGCAAATACAGAGCCAGTCAGTGGTGATGAGTTCACACAGCGAGCACCATCAGAGTGTGTTACGTAACAGATCTCTACATAACGTTTATTGAAGGGTTCTGATCGTCACATGTTTCTGTTTGTGTATTTAAAGGATTGACTATTTGTTCCTCCTCCTGTCACGTGACCTCTGCTCACAGTTGGATGACAGTTTGTTAAGTTAAGTAATAATATTAATAATACATTTTATTTATTTTATTTAAGTGCTACAGAAAGGCAAATAAAAAGCATAAAACAATACAATAACTCAGTATCAACAGCTATTAAAACTAATCTCCAAAAAAAAAAATTTAAGATACACGTTTTTTTTAAAGGAAGGTTTTTAGTCCTTTTTTAAAGGCATCCACCGTCTGTGGGGCCCTCAGGTGGTCAGGGAGGGCATTCCACAGACGGGGAGCAGCTGCCTCAAAAGCCCTATTGCCCATCGTCTTCAGCTTTGTCCTGGGAGCGCGTAGACAGTTCATTTGGCCTGACCGGGTTCTGGGAGTAGTGTGTGGGACAAGACGTTCTGTCAGATAAATGGGGGCATCGCCGTGCAGACAGTGATGGGTGTGAAGAAGGAGTTTATATTCAATGCGGAGGTGAACGGGGAGCCAGTGTAGAGTGCGAAGGACGGGCGTGATGTGTTCATACTTTTGCACCCTTATCAGGATCCTGGCGGCGCTGTTCTGTATGTACTGGAGCTTTTGAATGCTCTTGCCAGGGATCCCGATGAGGAGTGCATTACAGTAGTCCAGTCTGGAAGAGACAAAGGCATGGACAAGCTTCTCTGAAGCGGGGAAGGAGAGGGAGGGGTGAAGTTTGGCAATGTTACAGAGGTGGAAAAAGGAATTCTTGCAAATAAAATTAACACTGGTTTCAAAAGTGAGCTAGGGATCAAATTTGACCCCCGGATTAGTAGCGAAGGGGCAGAGGGGAATGTTGTGGCTAGAGAAAGATATGGAGGTAATGGGGGAGGAGTGGAGCTGGTGAGAGGTGCCAACCTGAATGGCTTAAATTTTTGAACTGTTAAGCTGAAGGAGGTTTTGACTCATCCATGCCTTTATCTCCTCAAGGCAGGGGGTGAGATGAGTAACAGTGGCAGACCTAGTGGAGGAGGGTGTGACCTTAATATGTAGCTGTGTTTCATCAGCATAGCAATGGAATGAAACTCCATGCTTGCTGAAAAAATAACTGAGTGGGAGCATATAGATAATAAAGAGGGTTGGGCCGAGCACTGAGCCCTGCGGAACCCCACAGGTGACCATGTGGGGCTGAGATCTAGCTTCACCCAGGGCTACGAACTCGGTCCTCCCCATAAGGTAAGCGTGAAACCAGAGGAGGGCAGTGTCAGACAGTCCAATGTAGTGTTGGAGCCGATGGAGGAGAATATGGTGGTCAACAGTGTTGAACACCGCTGAGAGATCGAGGAGAATGAGGAGAGATGAGAAGCCGGAGTCCAAGGCCATCAAGAGGTCATTAGTGACTCTGATCAGAGCAGTTTCTGTACTATGGGAGGGGCGGAAACCAGATTGGAATTTTTCATAGAGGCTGTGTGATTTGAGATGATTGTGGAGTTGGGCAGAAACTACTTTTTCTAAAATGTTGGATATGAATGGGAGGTTGGAAATAGGCTTGTAATGTAATGAAGTAATGATCACCATGTGGCCAAGTTGTGAACACTCAGGGAATGGATGCAACACCAGGAGCGTTTTACAAAATGTTGGCCAATATTTCATTCCACCATGAGGTGTGAATCAAACTGTGAAGTGTACAGATCTGAAATCAGCCGTAAGGTTCCAGCCCGTGAAACTGTTCTGGATGTGATGGACTGCTGAGCCGTCCCTCCACTGTCCTCACATCTCCTACACGTTCAAGGACCCCGAAAACCTTCTCGAGAATTGTTACAACATCACTGATGATACATAGAACCTCTTCAAGGAATTATGGAAACTTTCTAAAGATCCTTGGAACTTCATTAATGATCCCTCACCAAGAACCCCTAAACCCCTAAAAGCTGATTAAGGACCGCAAGTGTCCTTAATCCAGTTTAATGACTCCAAACGCCTCCTAGAGGACCACTAGAACCTCATCAGTGGCTGAGTGAACTTCGTGTCATATCCCTGAAGGAACACAGTGAGGTAGAACGCTGTGAAGTAGAACACTGTGAAGTGGAAGACTGTGAAGTAGAACGCTGTGAATTGGAACACTGTGAAGTGGAACACTGTGAGGTAGAACACAGTGAGGTAGAACGCTGTGAAGTAGAACACTGTGAGGTAGAACACTGTGAAGTGGAACACTGTGAGGTAGAACACTGTGAAGTGGAACACTGTGAAGTAGAAGATTGTGAAGTAGAACGCTGTGAATTGGAACGCTGTGAAGTAGAACACTGTGAAGTAGAACGCTGTGAAGTAGAACGCTGTGAAGTAGAACACTGTGAGGTAGAACACTGTGAAGTGGAATACTGTGAAGTGGAACACTGTGAGGTAGAACACTGTGAAGTGGAACACTGTGAAGTAGAAGACTGTGAAGTAGAACGCTGTGAATTGGAACACTGTGAAGTGGAACACTGTGAGGTAGAACACAGTGAGGTAGAACGCTGTGAAGTAGAACACTATGAGGTAGAACACTGTAAAGTGGAATACTGTGAAGTGGAACACTGTGAAGTAGAAGATTGTGAAGTAGAACGCTGTGAATTGCAACACTGTGAAGTGGAACACTGTGAGGTAGAACACAGTGAGGTAGAACGCTGTGAAGTAGAACACTGTGAGGTAGAATACTGTGAGGAAGAACACTGTGTAGTAGAACACTGTGAATTGGAACACTGTGAAGTGGAACACTGTGAAGTGGAACACTGTGAGGTAGAACACAGTGAGGTAGAACGCTGTGAAGTAGAACACTGTGAGGTGGAACACTGTAAAGTGGAATACTGTGAAGTGGAACACTGTGAGGTAGAACACTGTGAAGTGGAACACTGTGAAGTAGAAGATTGTGAAGTAGAACGCTGTGAATTGGAACACTGTGAAGTGGAACACTGTGAGGTAGAACACAGTGAGGTAAAACGCTGTGAAGTAGAACACTGTGAATTGGAACACTGTGAAGAGGAAGACAATGAGGTAGAACACTGTGAAGTGGAACACTGTGAGGTAGAACACTGTGAAGTGGAACACTGTGAAGTAGAAGATTGTGAAGTAGAACACCGTGAGGTAGAACACCGTGAGGAAGAACACTGTGAAGTAGAACACTGTGAAGTGGAACACTGTGAAGTAGAACACTGTGAAGTAGGACGCTGTGAATTGGAACACTGTGAAGTGGAACACTGTGAGGTAGAACACAGTGAGGTAGAACGCTGTGAAGTAGAACACTGTGAGGTAGAACACTGTAAAGTGGAATACTGTGAAGAGGAAGACAATGAGGTGGAACACTGTGAGGTAGAACACTGTGAAGTGGAACACTTTGAGATAGAACACTGTGAATTGGAACACTGTGCGGTAGAACACAGTGAAGTGGAACACTGAATTCTGTCTGATCCAGTCATGGTTACATTCCCCAGTTGGTTCCTGTGTAATTGAAGTTGTTCTCCGTCAGCAGTAAGATTAAATGTGATGTTGTTAGAACCGTGATGACTTCCAGGTGCATCTCTCTGTAGGACAACTGCAGCACGTGTCTCTCCTCCCACCTCTCTGACAGGAGAAACAGGGAGTAACGTTCTGCTGACTGTTGTGTTAAACTTTTAACTTCGGCTTAAAGGATGTTAAAATGAAGCTCCGTCCACCTGTGACCTCCTCAGTACAAGTTGCATTATGTCACCAGTGTGTGGCCTGTGCAACATATTCTGCCTGTAAACCTACGTGAAGGTGGAGCTGCTGTCTGCACATGTTGAGGCCTCCGCCCAGAGACAGATGTGTGTTCTGACCCCGTACAGCTCTCACTGCTCATCTGTCTCTGCACAGATCCACGGTCACTTCATCTGAGGGGCCCCTCGGAGCCCCGGCCCCGTTACGTAACGAGAGCGGAAACACGGCCACATGTTCAGCTGCAGCCCCAAACTGTCGGCTTTATGGAGATGCATCTCCTGCTTTAACAGTCTGTTTACACTGGGGATGTTCCCCTGAGCTCGTGTTTCAGAGAGGAACCCCCAGTGACCTACTGGTTCTCCTGCCACCCTCACAGCGAATATGGAGGCTGGTTGTGAGAGGTCAGCAGTGGACAGGATGAAGAGTGTGAGACAGTGTGTGGTCTAAGGTATTGTATGCTACATTCTCCGCCATAAATCTGCAAAGGTGCGAAATAACAATAACATACAAAATGAACCATCTCAAAGAAATGGTTAAAATCTTAAATAACTAGAAATTCTTTCAAATATTATATATATAATATTTTCAATAGACAAATATAGACACTTTGTTATCCATCCAACTTCATGGGCCATGGACGTTGACACAAACCAGGAGTTTGACTCTGGTTCCGCACAACATGACACAGATCCCCCCGTTCATTATATACAGGTAGTCAGGTAGTTACTGTGTGTGCAGGCTCGTACCTCCAACAAGCAACAAGAATCTGTTTAGTTCAGGTAATAAAATCTGCAAATATTCTGGGAGAACTGTATGAACAGGTGTCTCAGGTTTGTTCCCCTCCAGGAACCTTTTCCTCTGCTCAGAGATTCCTCTCCTCCCCTGACTTGTTTCAGTTTAGTTTGAGTGTGAGAGACGTGACAGCATGAAACCTGAGCCCCCCCGTTATCCCCCGTCAAACTGCTCACAGCAACAAAACACCTCAAACGTATTTGAAGCTGGCAGGTGAAGTCAGAGCGTAATTCTTCAGAAAAGCGTGCGTGCGTGCGTGCGTGCGTGCGTGCGTGCGTGCGTGCGTGTGCCTGTGCGTGCGTGCGTGCGTGCGTGTGCCTGTGCGTGCGTGCGTGCGTGCGTGCGTGCGTGCGTGCGTGCGTGCGTGCGTGCGTGCGTGCGTGCGTGTGGTATGAATCAGGCTGTAGACTGTTTCTGTAACGTGGGGCAGAGCTGTGGTATTTATTTCTGGAGCCAGCTTTCACTCTATTTTTCTTCTCGGGACGTGAGTCTGGAAACCCTCCAAGGACACGGAGTGAAGCAGCGTGCCAACGCCTCCACGCTCTTCCCAGAGCTCTTTCAGACGCCGCCGCACAAAAGAACAAACAGAACAGCGAGTACCACTGCAGATCAGGTTGTAGGTGCTGGGACTTCTGGGAAACCGGGGGAGCTGCAGGGAGCTTGACAGGCCCCTGTTTCTGAAGGACCCTGCAGGCTTCTGGGAAAACCTGCGTGCACGTGTGGACCTGAGGGGTTCTGCTGTTTGGTTCACTTCTTTGGGGAAGGGTTAGGGTTATTATTTATACAACCATAAATGCATACAAGCCAGAACCAGAGTGCTGCGAGTACACTAGAGTTCTTCACAGACCTAAAACTGGGACCCGAACCCTGTACCCACCTGGTACTGCCCCATTTGAGACTTGAACCGAGACCAATAAGGCCATTTTTTTGTTGTTTCTTCTTCAAAGACAGTTATCTGCAGCTTTGGAAAGGAAGTAAAAAAGAACTAATCTGACAACAGGGCAACACCAGCACGAAGTTAGAATCCACAAACTGTCCTCAACCAGCAGCTAACTGTCCTCATTAGCATTAATTCAGGCTTGACGGCTTCCTAACTATAAAGTAAAGGGCTGGACAAAGACGAGCCAACGATTACTTAGCGACTGACTGACTTATAGCTCTGTTCATGAGTTTTAACAGCAAAAGAAACACTTTTAAAACTTTCAAACACTAGAGTTTTCTCTCTCTTTGCCCAAGCGCTGTCTTGTGATGCCCGCCTGCTCCTGTGTGTGAATTAAAGGCTGATGCAGTTTATAAAATGTTAAAGTGAGAAGCCCCCCCCCCGATATAAAAGGTAGTTGGGTGGGAAGAACTGAACAGAGTAATTCAAACTGCGAGGCAGTAAATGACAGACTTCTTTTGTGCCGGTTGAGAGGTAGGAGTGGACTGATGCCAGATCAGTCTGAGCCTGAGCTCTGTGTCCAAACCTGCAGCTGTCGAACTGTCTGTTAGCAACACATCCAAACGTCTGCCGGCCGATGAGCCGATAAAACCTGCAGCAGGAAGACGAGGATTATGTCACCGTCCCGTCAGCTCTGGTTGAGCGATGCAGGTGAAAGTTGCTCAGTGTGATCTGAGCCTCAGATTAAGCCTCCACACATCGCTCCGCTTGTCTCTCCCAGCAGGAAGCTGTCGCTCACACGGGGTTGAAGCCCTCGTGCTCGCTGAGGGTTTATGGATCATTTTCTTCTGTTTGTTTGTCAGAGAATTCAGCAGCATATTAAACCCTTTTACTACATCGTAAACTCAGTCAATAATCTACTGTTGTTACACAGGAAACCCTCTCTTTGATGTCCCAGACTTCGACGTTACGTCTGCTGTGGACAGCAGCTGTGCTGTAGTCACACATCTGCCCCTCTGCTAAAACATTACCAAAGTACACAAACACAATGTCAAAGCTGCATTTGACTCCCTCCTGTTCTACCTGGATGTACAGATCTCAGGTCAGCTTCACACCTGTGGGAGGTTTCGGACCCACGTGTGAGACGACGCTCTCCACCTGCATCGGACTGATAGAATACAAACTGTGGTCTTCGGGTCTCTGTGGGGACGTCGGAGGCTGTTTGTCCTGCGGTTAGTGTCTCTCTACCTGCCGTCCTCAGGTGTGTCTGCTCTCGGAGAGACGACCTGATTAAACACAGGTTGTGGACGAGTTCAGCAGACTTGGCGAGCAGCGCTGCTCCGGAGGCTGGTGGCAGCCTGACGCACCGCAGGCTGCTTCCACAGACGTGTCGGCATTATCGCAACATCAGATTTCTTTTATGTATTGGAGTCGGGTGTGTCTGTGGAGTATGACATCACCAGTAAAGAAAGAAACGTTTAGTTGTTGATAATGAGTCCGCCCTTGTGTCCCCGCAGGATGCGACTCTGGTTTCGGCCACGCGACGGCGAGGCGTCTGGACGGCCTGGGCTTCGAGGTGTTTGCCACGGTGCTGGACCTGTCAGGAGGCGGAGCCAGAGAGCTGCAGAGGACCTGCTCCCCCCGGCTCACCCTCCTCCAGGTGGACATCACCCAGCCACAGCAGGTCCAACAGGCGCTGCTGGACACCAAGGCCAAACTGGGCCTCAAAGGTAAAGGCTGCTGAGTCGGGTAAATCCGACAGCTCGGAACTTTGTCTCACCACTGTGATGCTCACAGGGTCTGACATGCAGCTAACTGTCCTCTTCTGACCCGGCACCGTTCATTCTGACAGTCCACACTCCATTTTGAATTGCCTTTCTTCGTCTGAGCATGCGGCAGCTGCTCACCTGAATGACATTTCTTCAGTTTGACGCCATTTTGAATCCAAGCAGCCATTTTGGAAACGCACACACACACACACACACACACACACACACACACTCTGTTCTGTAGTTTAGTGTATTTAGCATTTGACTGCATGTTGTGTGTTTTAGCTTTTATTATCTGTAATAAATGCTTGTGTGTAATTATGCTGGTTCCTTTAACGCTGCACAGAGGGAATCATTGCCGACCTCTTCTCTGGGGACCTCCAGATCCTGCTGATGGTCATTCTGGTTCTACTTATTCATGCGATTATTAACCTGAGTTCCACCTTGATAGTCTATTTTATTTTATGAGACTCAAGCTATTAATTGGCCATCATTCCTCTTCTGTAAGAAGGGCTTTAATACAGTTATTATTTAGGATTATCTGATGAATCTAATGGATTGCACCAACACAGCGTGGTGCTCCTTTAACCACCGTGCATCCCAACAGGCATATCTGCTCTTCTTTGGTGTACAGGTGTGTTGAACCGGGTGCTCCTTCTCTCGGGTTCAAATTTGTGTGCTCTGTATTGCGAAAGGCGTAAGAGCGTTAGATGTTGGACTGGTCCTTTAAATGTGCTGCTGCTCTGCTGGTTGTGCATGCGAGTTCACCTCAGTGTATGTTTTCAGTATTTGGAGGGTTCGAGGTGCACGGGAATGTTTGGCCTTCGAGGAAATCCCTAAAGTGCAGAAGCAGCAGAGGAGGCAGTGCTGTGGGAAACTCTGAACAGCTTGAACTGATTTAAAGTTTTTGACCAAAGCTTCAACACAATTTCTGAAACGTTGGCTCATTTTGTCAAAACTTAACACACAAATATCCAATGATGAGCTCTTTCTGCACACTGATGTGAGACATGGAAAACATTACTAACATGTGTCTTTAGTGTTTCCAGTGTGCAGCTGCAGTCCGCTGTAAGAGCTTGTAGTACTCACACATACATGTATTTTCCCAAATATAATGTATGCAGATTCAGTATATTTACACACTAAAACACAAACACAAGGTGGCAGTTTTTTACAAGAACAGTAACACACAACACATGCTGGACACAGTAAAAGAAGAGAAGTAAAACAGGCCTGTTACTGTGAGCTACTGTAAATGGTACTATACAGTATTACAGTACAGTAGAACAGCACACAGTTCAGTAGCATGGTACAGAGGACAGGTGCACTCACCTGTTCTCATTTGGAAATGTGTGAATGATGCTTGCTACAGTGTGGCGGCTCACATTAGCCTGGACCCTCTGCCTCCCTAAGACACAGCCCGTGGTCAGTCAAGGTGACCCGGATCTCATCATTAATAGCTCTTTCTCGGCCTCTTCCTCTTCCCCTCGCTGTCCAACATTGGCCTCCACTGTTGTCCAAACCAAGACTTCTAACCTGTGGCAGAAACCCAGGGATTTAAAATGAAGTGTCTGATGGGGAGAACTGCGTTTAGCATTTTGCTGAATGAGTGAAAAGCAGACAGCGTGCTTTTGGTTCAGCATGCAGGTCAACAGATACATGAGTCAGTGGTTCCAGTAATCGTGTACCAGTTTTTGTGTCTTAGCAATCGCAAAAGGCTGTGAGTATCTGAGGAGATTCAGCGGTGAAGCAGACGAGTGGTGGCGTCTCATGTTTCACGCGCAGAAACCAGAGCAGAGCGTCTCCTGGGTCGCTCTGTGATTGGCTCAGACCTGCAGCTCCCACTGGCTTTGTAATTAGACAGCTCAGAGCGCCGCTGGCTTTACCTCGGAGTCATCTGAGGTTTCACAGAGCACGTGTGTGTGGGCGGGTGGATGTCATAAAAGAACTGGAAGGAAAGGTCACTAACACAAACTCCCATGCACCCTCTCTGTAACAGTGTGTGTGTGTGTGTGTGTGTGTGTTCCCTGCTGCAGGCTGTGATTGGTGGAAACTACCCTGCAGGTGCAGGCAGGTGTTTGACGGCAGAATTGTTAAAAGGCCAAATTATACACAATAACTAAAATAGACTAACTAACAAAAAAACTGAACAGAGACTTAATTCAATTCAGTTTTATTTCTACAGCCCAACATCACAAATCACAGTCTGTAACAAACGACCCCCTCTGTCCTCAGACCCTCGATTCGATTAAGGAAAAACTACCCAAAAAACCCTTTTAACAGGGAACAAACTGATAGAAAGCTCAGGAAGAGCAGCAGAGGAGGGATCCCTCTCAGGACGGACAGACAGGAAGTCGATGTTGTAAGTACAGAACAGATTCACAGCAGAAGATCAGAGTACAGAGAGTTATGACTAAAGCTGTAGTATTTAAAACTGAATATGTAGTGAATATACGCTGTACAATGATAGTAACATACTGTAATGTAGTATGTACTGTATGTATTACCAGCTGGGACCTCTGTGGATCAGTGAAGTCCCGAGCAAAACAAATGTGTAAACTATAAATCTCCGTTACTGTTCTACGTCACAATTATTAGTCGGCATATTAGTCTAGTTCATTTTCCATTTCCAAGGCCGGTGACGCTCCTCTGTCAGTCATCATGTCAGACCGAATCAGGAGCGGGGCCACGCGCACCTGCCACAGCGAATGAAACATGAGCTCAGCACTTTCATACATGGATGGCCGCCGTGCAAGTAGCCAACTGCTCATCAGAAACAAACGACAAGTTAACATTCATTTACAGGTTGTCAAAACTAAACTTTGTGTCGTACCTAATGTAACGTTAGTAGAATTCTCACTTTCCCCAGATTATTAAACAGCATTTCTCTTTTTGCTTTAGGGCCGACTAGTAGGATTTCAGTTTTGTCCTCATTTAACTTTGAGAAATTATCGCTCATCCATTGATTTATTGACAGAAGGCAGGTAGTCATGGAGTTTACAGCTGAGGCAGCATTTGGGTCAGCAGAGATGTACAGTTGCATGTCATCAGCGTAACTATGGAAACATACATTGTGCTCTCTAATGATGTCACCAGGTGGCAGCATTTACAGTGAGAACATTAATGGACCCAGGCAGGTTCCCTGTGGAAGCCCCCAAACAGACTGATGTAAAGCTTCCTTTGATGTATATATAGGCTATATACATATAGTGTGTGTAAATATACATACACATATATATAGCGCACTCTGTAAAGTATTTTTAAAGAATGCCACATTATATAGGCACATTTTGGGGGAAGACCTCTTCTACATAATCTGCCCTTCAGATGCACGTCCCCTGTTGATGGACCATGTGAGGCCTCAGCAGGTCCAGGGCACGCCCCTCCACTCTCTGCCAGTTTGGGAATGTGATTGGAAACAGCTTTATTTTCTCTCTGTTCTGGTTTTCCTGCTGACCTCCAACAACGAGGTTGATGACTGTTGTATAACATCTCATTTTTGTTGTGTGTGTGCTTGAGTGCAGGTCTGTGGGGTTTGGTGAACAACGCCGGAGTGTGTGTGAACTTCGGAGACGCCGAGCTGTCGCTGATGTCAAACTTCCGCGGCTGCATGGAGGTCAACTTCTTCGGCACGCTGAGCGTCACCAAGAGCTTCCTGCCTCTGCTGCGACAGGCCAAAGGACGCATCATCACCATCTCCAGCCCTGCCGGTGTGTGTGTGTCTCACACACACACACACACACACACACACACACACACACACACACAGTAATAAATCTTAATTGAATGTTCCAGAACAACTCAACTGACTGCTGCCTTCAAACTGCCAAGCTAAACAAACAGTGCTGCTGCTCGTCTCTCTGCCGTCTGTTTGTCCAACTGAGTGTAACCAAATCACTCACAAAGCCCCCCCGCCCCCCCGCAGAATGTGCTCACAATGTCCATAAAGAGTTTTCACCCTCTGGAGTATGAAGCAATAATAAGACCAATAGTACATAAATAAATGAGACTTCAGGAAATCAATATCCATATGATAACATATATAAATAAACCAGTACATTGAGAAAGAATTTAATTAATTAATAAAATAAAAAAAACAGCTCATTAACATTAAATGGCGGCAGGTTGGTTAGCGTCTGCGTGTTCTCGCCGTGTCTGGGTGCTCTGGTTTCCTCTCATAGTCCAAAGATTGCCCTAAATCGAACAGTGTTTGTGTCAGCCCTGTGATGTTACTTCATCATTCATGATCGTTTTCACAGTGAGAGTTTTACTGGAGTGGAATTTTATTTTGGAACTTTAAAACACTTAGACACAGATTGTTGTAATTTGTTTTAAAACTCGCACTCTAACTCAGTCCAGTCTGTACGGAAGCTTATTGCTGCCATGCCGGAAAAAAAACTGAAGTTTCTTGTTCTAACAAGATACTTTTCACTTTATAACAATATACTATTTATCTTGTTATAACGTGAAACACCAATAAGCTTCTGTAAATCTGAATCTCAGACATGAAACACATATTTTCACTTCTAGAGGATATCATTATCTCTGAGGTCCATCCAGAATAAATCTCCCTTAATTAATCCACTTAGGACCCAGAGAGAACCGACGCTGCAGAACCTGCCTGAGAACCTTCCTGTTCCTAAGTTCCCTTCAGTGTCCCAGTGGTCCAGCTGTCTGTCCTTCCACGGGTCCCCTGCAGACAGGAGCTGTTCATGGGACAATGGGACTAACTGTAAACACATTTAGGCTAAAAAACATTTCAGAAAAATACCAATAATAATCATCTTTATTGTCCACAAATGTGGAAATTTGCCTTTGGCTTCACAGGTTGGTTTAAAAAGACATCTTAGTAAAATGCATGAGTAAATAACGCAACATGCACAGTACAGACAAGTGATTCCACACAAACTGGGCTGTGCTGCAGTTTTACCTTTAATGTTGCCCCTGACAACGCCTCTTCACTTGTTCAGCTTTGTATCACCTTCTCTCGAGGTGTTCCACTGGAGTCTCTCACATACTAATACTTTTTCCTAAAGCCACCGTGGGAATGTTGTCGTGATGATGTCACCAGAGGAAAGGTCAGGAGGTCGCCAGATTCCTCAGGGCTCGTCGTCTGAGGAGCAGGAATGTCTTCAGTGTATTACAGTCAGTACGTGCTGAGGAGTGGTGGACTGCTCGCTGCTGTTTCCTCCTCATTTATTTCCCTTTCAAATCGCACACGTCTGATACGGAAAGGCGATAATGTGACGGTCCAGGTGAGTGTGTTCCCGTAACTCCACAGGAGCAGCAACATCAGGTTTTCACAAAGACTCCTTCATGTCACTGCCAAGGGGGAAACCGCAGATTTCTCCAGTCTGACTTTGATCTAAAGGATCAGAGGCAGGAGTCTCCTCCTCCTCCTCCACACTGAGCCTCCAGCTGATCCCGGAGCGCTTCCTTGCTGCACAAGGCTCAAACCTCGTCACCACGCTGCTGTAAATCAGTGGTGTGTTGATAAGATGATGAGATATCAGCGCTGACTTCTGGGAACAGCCTGGATTATCCAGCTGCTCGTCACTGTTGTCTGTTGATGTGAATAAAGCAGCAGTTTACATCAGAGATGAAGGCAGCAGTCACCAGAGAAAGCGCAAGAATTTGGACGCATATTTAACGGTTTCAAACGGGCTTCTTTTTTTCAAAATTAAGAAAGTAACTAGAAGAACAGAAGTCCCATATAGAGATTCAGTAGAAAACAAGCAAAGAGACAGAACACAAAGAGGAAACACATCAGGTAAAAACTTTGGGAGTGATGCTTCATTAATCAGGTCTTATTGATTTAAAAGCCCTCTGAGACAGATCTTAATCCTAAAAACTAGCTTTTTCAGGAGCTTTCAACCATCGCATGGTCTTCCTCTGCGGATGGAGGTTGCTCAGCTCAGCAGTCTCCACTTGCCAACGAGTACCGTGGAGGCTCTTCTTTATTTCCTATGACACATTCTGCCATAGATGAACGACAGCGGTCATAGGTCCGTCTCTACGTGATGTCATGATGATGTTCTTACCTGCGTTTTCAGGTGACCAGCCGTTTCCTTGTCTGGCAGCATACGGAGCCTCTAAAGCAGCTCTCAACCTCTTCACCAACACCCTTCGACACGAGCTGGAGCCCTGGGGGGTCCGAGTCTCCACCATCCTGCCCTCCTCGTACAAGACAGGTAACACCTCCAAACAGAGCACCACACCCCCGATAACATGCCTGTTTATTAGGGGGATTAGCAACCCCTCTGCGGTTGCCCCCCTGCAACTGCAGGGGGGCACAAGCCAGTGTCTTCATGTGCCAGTCCCAAGTCTGGATAAATGCAGAGGGTTGTGTCAGGAAGGGCATCCGACGTAAAACTCATGCCAAACTAAAAATGCGAATCATGACAATGACTTCCATACCGGATCGGTCGGGGCCCGGGTTAACAACGACCGCCACCGGTGCTGTTGACCTACAGGGTACCGGTGGAAATTGGACTACTGTTGGTCGAAGACGAAGAAGGAGAGGAGGAAGGTGTGTTCGTAGGCAGAGAGAGAAGAGGAAAGCTAAGAATGTAGGACTGACAGTAGGGACTTTGAACGTTGGGACTATGACAGGGAAGGCTAGAGAGTTGATTGACATGATGCAGAGAAGGAAGGTGGACATACTGTGTGTCCAGGAGACCAGGTGGAAAGGTAGCAAGGCTAGAAGCTTAGGAGCAGGGTTCAAGTTGTTCTACCATGGGTCAGATAGGAAGAGAAACGGAGTAGGAGTTATCCTGAAAGAGGAGTTTGTGAGGAATGTTCTTGAGGTGAAAAGAGTGTCAGACAGGTTGATGAGCCTGAAGCTGGAAATTGAAGAGGTGATGTTCAATGTTGTGAGTGGTTATGCCCCAC
>CM022485.1:621229-631710 GCA_011952105.1 Coreoperca whiteheadi
ATGCACTTAAAATCTTTTTATCTGCACTGTTTGTTCACTGGTTTGCACTTTATCTGCCATGTGCCTTGCGCTGCTTTTATTTAACCTTATTTTTATTATTATTTTTTTTTTATTATGTCTTTTTTTATTTTTATATTCCCTTATTGTATAGTTTTAGCTTATATTTTACATTTGATCTAGAGTTTAGGCTCTACTGTTAGTGTTATCTGTATGCACCGGGGGTCTGAGAGGAACGCCATTTCGATTCTCTGTATGTATGTACTGTACATGTGGAAGAACTGACAAGAAAGCAGACTTGACTTGACTTGATATTCAATTTTTTTTTTATTTTATAATGACACATAACTGACTTGCCCTGTGACGAGTTGGCCACTGTCCAGGGTGTACCCCGCCTGAGGCCCGAAGCCACTGGGATAGGCTCCAGTCACCCGCGACCCCCAACGGGAACAAGCGGTAGAAAATGACTGACTGACTGACATAACTGACTTTGCAAAAAGTCTTTGTCTGTTGCTAAGTATATATTGAATTATTTCATGCTTTCATTGTTACATATTTCACCGGTTGTTTTTCATATAGTTATTTATTTCAAGCTTATTTCACTTATTGACAGAATTTGGAAATGTGCCATCCTTTTTAAATTTTACATACGTTTCATTTCTGTTACTAATATTAATATTATTATCATGATATTTGTTTTCGTTACGTCCTATTACCTAAATATATATATATATATTTGTTAACTTCATTTTATTATTTAAATTATTTGTGTTTATTGGTAACTCACACACACAAAGATAGAACTGTTGAATATTACCCATTTTTTAACAAAGTTTAACTCCTCTTCTGTGAGTAAATGTCAGGATTGATCCTGTTTTTGAATATTGTTGTGACCCTGGATCATATTTGTTTTGACCTATCTCTCTCTCCTCCACATTATTAGCACATACATAATCTATCCACGGCTGTAGGATATTTACAGTTAGTATTTCATATTTAAAGCTGCTTGTTTGGCGTTCAGTTATTAGACTGAATAAAGCGTGTAACTATTAATAATGTACCGTTTATTGTTACAGAGAATATTTCTACTCATTTCCATAGCTCTATGTATCTATCTAATAAAAGAAACCAACATGATCCATGAGAACCAAAACCTGTGTCAGTCAGAGCTAAAAACCTGCAGAAGAAGAATCCACTCAGACTTCCTGTATGTCTTTATATAAACACAGAGAGGATATTAAATTCATGTGTAACTGAAGCTGACGATCCATCGCCATGGTCAGAAGAGGAAACTGCAGACAGCAATGAGATCGATCTGCCTGAAGTGTCGGAAACACGAGACGCTGTTTTGGGGAACAGAAGCACTTCAACAGGCGTCGACTCTGCAGCTCCGGCATCAAACCTGACGGTCAGACATGACAAATGTCTGTGCAGCTCTGCACACAAAGGACAGTTACTTCTTTACTGAAATACAACTGTGAGGTACTTGTATTTCACTTGAGTATATTCATTTTATGGGGTTGTGTATTGCAGAGAGAGTCGACGGGACGTTATATTTACAGTGCAGCAAACGTGAGAAGGTCATATTAACGGATAATGAACTCCTGTTATTCTTGTTCTGACCTCTGTCTGGGGGATAATCACGCGCTACGTTTTGGGAAATACAGTTCCCAGAATGCTGCCCTGGCTCCTGTGTCTGTGTCCATGCAGTGAAAGTGTCCTGTCTGCAGGGGACCCGTGGACGGACAGACAGCTGTCTCTGGACCGCTGGGACACTGAAGGGAACTTAGGGACCGGAAGGTTCTCAGGCAGGTTCTGCAGCGTCGTACGTATATCCTCCCTGAGCTGCGTGTTGATGAGGGGGGCGGACTATAATACGAACCCCTGTCGCCGTCACCTCGAAGCGGCTTTGCCCCCCTTCTCTCAGCGCAATATACAGGTATTGACTGATCTCCATATTTCCCTCCTCCTGAGTGTGCTGGCCAGTGGCTGAGCGCTTCCTCCGCTGAAGGCCGGCGTGCTGCGGCAGCAGGAACACGGTGTCGTCAGCACAGTTGGCTGCTCACAGTAATCAGGACAAATGTCCGGGTGGCGTTTCAGTGCTGCAGCAGCAGGACATTCAGCTCCTTCAGTCGCTTCCTCTGTACGTTTACGCCCTCATTCGTCTGTGTTTCTATAGTAACACTGAGTCACATGACTGTAATGTTAACGTGTCTCTGGTAGTGATGACTCCACTGAGAAGCTTCTCCACCTCTGCAGCTCCACGGAGCTTTTTAGTATCTTTTAGCTCCTTGCTTTGGTTTTGCGACACATTTCCTGTCCGCTTCAGTCTCAGTGTTTCCATCAAACTAGCTGTGAT
The DNA here is from genome assembly GCA_011952105.1 of Coreoperca whiteheadi. Taxonomy (NCBI): domain Eukaryota; kingdom Metazoa; phylum Chordata; class Actinopteri; order Centrarchiformes; family Sinipercidae; genus Coreoperca; species Coreoperca whiteheadi. The sequence goes on from CM022485.1 coordinate 623,586, forward strand.
AAACCCACTTGCTCTGCACAATTACAGCATAATTCTAAGTGCTAGAAAATGCTAACATTAGCCACCTTAAGCTGCTGGTCAAACCAGACCAAGTGAGGCTAGCAGCAAAACCCCTGAGTGCTTTGAATTGAACTAGAGTGTGTTTTATTGGTTATTTGTCTCTTGTAGAGAAGAAGTCTTCATTTAAACGTGGGATAGAAACAAAGAGAATTTTGTAGTAAAACCACTGTAAGTTGGGAAGCTACCCGCTTAATGTTTCTGTCACTCAGCCTCATTCACTTCAGATAAACTGTACAATGTATCTTTATACAGGAGGACTCCATCACTTACACTGAAATTTCTTTCAGAAAAAAGGATTCTGCTCATGATGTAGACGTCGCAAAGTGATTTAGGATCTTTTGTGACACTGTAGCTGCATATTTGGTGTCTTATAACAGAGAGTTTAAAGCAAAGCTGCAACCCCCATTAGAGCTTTCATGAATTCATAAATGCATCAGAAGAAAAGCTCAGTGTTGTAATGTTTCAGGTCCGATCTCATGACGTGAACCTGCAACAGTTTTCTTTCATAAGAAAAATCTTTTATTTGATTCTAGCCACAAAACCCTTTCTCTTGAATGAGCGAAAGCTATTCTATCAAGTTTGTTGGCGGCAGGAAAAAGGTTTATCAAAGCCAAAGTTTACAGGTGAGATGACAGAGAGCCCTTCCATCAACTGAACTACAGTTTACTATGATTGTCATTATGCACCAGAACGCTTCACTATACCAGATGTACAAATTAACCACAGCTAGAAGCAACTTACAACATGCACTTCATGAAGAAAGATTGCATAGCTCTTCACTGTTTTGCCCTTTAAAACTGTGCTTTTTCAAAAGAATCCAGTCAGTGGATTTGGCCCTTCTGCAAAGCACTGAAGTCAGAAAAGCCCTGTTCTGTTTCCTCTGCAAATGTGTCTCAGAAGAGCAAACCTGTCCAGAGGAGACATCGGACCTGGTGCAGAGTAGCTCTCTTGGTATAAAATTAGCCCCGTCTCCTCCTCGTCCACCTACAGACAGTTTCTAATAAAGAGACAGGTTTCATGCTGTAACAACTTCCTCTCTGAAATCTCCTCGCTGTCTGTACAATGCTAAATTGGCTAGAAAATGCGTGTGCTTGAGTCCAGACCAGACTCTGTCAGGTCTCAAGTTCTGCTGGAGAGGAAGACTCTCTGCCGGCGATAGAAAGGACAGGCACTGAGTCGATGTGGGTCTGAGGTTCAGCTGGAGGGTGAAGACCGGTTGGATCAAGTGAGACGTCTTTCCTCTGCAGGGTCTCAGCAGTCTCATATTCGAACGTGGAAGTTACTGCAGACAAAAACAAAGAACATAATAAGTTTTCTCTGTTGAACTGCAGCGATCCTAAAGCCTGAGTCCCCTCGGTGCGGTGAGAGAGTCCACTGATCGCAGAAACTCCACCGAAATGAACTGATTTGACAGCAACATGTCACCATTTTCCCTGCTGGTGTGGTGGGCCTTTAATCTATGGAGGACTAAAAGTGCCAAAATGAAATAAATAAATACATCATTAAATAATCACTTAAATGTGTCATTAACTAATTAAAATACCAATTATTTCATGATTTCCATTTCCATTTCATGGTCCTGTGTTGCAGAGCTTCATGAATTGTCAAACTGTCAAACTCACCCATCAAAGTTGGTAGGCGGATCCTGAACCCTGATTGGTTACCCTGCGCATCAAGTCAAGACAAATCAATTCCAGATAATGGATCGATGCGGAGCTACTTCCAGTACACTGGGTGGCGCTCTTCGCCTCTAATGTTGGTTTAGATAACTATTAAACTAAACTTTACCGCCAAGTCGAACCTGCTAACCCCGCAGCTAATTTAATAGAAGAAGCTCTGAGCAAAACTCCTCCAGCTCCGGCAGCTCAGTCGCAGCAGAACCCTGCTGCTTAAGCGTTAGCTAGTAGTGGCACTTCCCGGTGAGGCTGCCAGGCAACTGGTGCTGTTATCAACGAGGATGGACAGGATCAGGAACGAGTCCATCAGAGGGACAGCTCATGTTAGATGTCTCGGAGATAAAGCCAGAGAGGCCAGATTGAGGTGGTTTGGACACGTTCAGAGGAGAGACTGTGAATATATTGGTAGAAGGATGCTGAGGTTGGAGCTGCCAGGCAGGAGGTCTAGAGGAAGACCAAAGAGGAGGTTTATGGATGTAGTGAGAGAGGACATGAAGTTAATTGGTGTGAGTGAAGAGGATGCAGAGGAAAGGGTTAGATGGAGGCGCATGATTCGCTGTGGCGACCCCTGAAAGGGAGCAGCCCAAAGGAAAGAGACTTCAGACCAAAGCAATGGATCAGACTAGATTAGCGTTAGCCCCACCCACTGACTTTGATGGGTGAGTTTGAAAGTTTGACAATTCATGAAGCCCTGCGACACAGGACCATGAAATAGAAACGTAAATCATGAAATGGAAATGGAAATCGTGAAATGTAAATGTAAATATTGAAATAATTGGTATTTTAATTATTTAATGACACATTTAAGTAATTATTTAATGGTGTATTTAATTATTTCATTCTGGCACTTTCAGTCCTCCATATTATTCAGCATTAGACTGATTATATTCATTGGAGTGGGGGGGCTGCTTTCATGAAGTGGGGGTCACGAAAGAAACGCAGGGTCGTCACTTAAAAGTTGAACAGCTTTCGCTGTAACACAATGCAACGTCATCCCACAAGGTCTTGCATCAGCCAATAAAATACATTTAAAGATCAACGTCACCCCCCCGAAAATGTTGTATGCTGTCCTCCAGTGGACCTCACACCTTGCTTCAGTGATGTACAAGTGTATGACAAAAGATACAATTCTTGGGACATGTTTCCAGAGTTTTAAATCCTGTGTCAGAGCATTGTGAACCTCTGTTTCCCAAACTGGACTTGTGGTATCTGAAACAACAAGGCTGTTCACGGTCTGAATGAACACAAACATTCCCACACTCTGCTGTCTCCTTCCTGGTTCTTCTTTACCTGTGCATGGACACGACAATTTGTGCTAAGGGCCATTCGTAGTGGAAAGGTGCACAAAAGTCCATGTAGAGTGAAACGGGACCTGGGAAGCAGACAGCAGTGTGGGTATGTTTTGGGTCTCTGATGCAGGTCCTGTCTCCAGGCTGAAACCTGCTTCTCCGGGCTGCTTGTAGACGACGGGGCACAGAGGTCAGAGTGGTTGGAAGTGTTCAACATTTACATTGTTTTCTTCTCTGTTTCGGACCTGCCTCCACACAGACGTTGGATCAACCAATCAGCTTGCTTGATCCTCAGGTCCTGGGACTGTTGGTCCAGTGTGACAGATAGATTTCTGACCACCTGGAGTCTAATAAAGGTTAAACAGACACAATGGCAGCTTATGTAGGCTATATAACGTCACTTGTTTCAGAATAGTAATGTTAATGTTAGCCCTTTTCTGTTTGCAGCAGCATCCTTTACGTCTGTGGCTGCTCCCGATTTCTCCAACTATGGGCCGGGCCACGGGTCAGACAGAAAATGCGTGCTGTGTTAATAAAATTAGTGCCGTTAAAATTAATTTGCGTTAACGCGTTATTAATGCGTTCATTTTGACAGCCCTTCTTTAAATGAAAGACTGACACCACATGTTTCTGCCGCCTTCACTCAGTGCAGTTGGTTGTCATTTGGGGACCCCGGTGGTTACAGGTGGTAACTGCAGGCATGTAATACGTAATGATCCAGGTACCAGAGTTCTGCTGGAAACCAACGCTTTCACAAATTTCAATATTTGAATATTCTGAAAAACTCTGTATTACATTCAATCGTCCAAAATGACAAAGTTCTTAAAAACACTTTGCTGAGTGAGAGATTCTTCGAAACGACCGTCGTACCTCAGGAAGTCAGGAGCCTTTGAGATCATGTTCTCAAAGTCGGCGAAGGAGAGCTTGTTGTCTCCATCGAGGTCGGCCTCTTCGATGGCTTTATCACACACCAGAGTGACCTCCTCTGATGTCAGCTCGCCTTTGGTCAGCTTGTTCAGAGTCTTCTTCAGGTCCTCCTTACAGATAAAGTTGTCCCTGTTAAAGTCTGAGCCACAACCAGAAGATTTCACTCAGAAAGACGTCTGCTGAGGAACATTTCATTACATGTAGATCAGAGACTGTTTGATATTACAACAAGAAGAAAACCTGAACATGTGGTTTCGTCCAGACGCTGTTTAAAGCCACACAACTTTATTTAAAATTCTAGTGAAAGGGGGGCAATATCATGTAGTCCAGTTCAACATCTCTGCAAACTACAGGCTCAATAATAAACATATAGTCAGCGGTGGAAGAAGAAGTTACTTAAGTAAAAGTATTAATATTACACTGTAGAAATACTCTGTTGCAAGTAAAAGTTGCTTCAGGAAAAGTATGTAAAGTATCAAAAGTAAAAGGCAGTGGAATGGGCCCCGTTAAACACCTTCTCTGGCAGTAACAATCAAAACTGAACATTATTATCTTTGTGACGATAGAATTAATGGCTGTTAGATTTTACAGGTGTCCCTAATAAAGTGGCCACTGAATGTGTTTGTTTACTATTACTGTACCCAGTGTAGCTTTAGAGATTTAGGGACGTTCACCTTCCCAGTTCTTTTAAACTTTACAGTTAGCACCTGTTAGCCAACAGCTCTGTCTTCGGGCCTCTCAGAGTCTAGCTCCGAACCTGAGGACCTCCACCTCAACAAACATCTTACCATATATCTTGAAGGCGTATATGATCTTGAGCTCTCTGGGTGAAGTTTCACAAAGTGCAGAGAACATGTCGACAAAGTCGTTGAAGCTCTGGTTCCCCAGTCCGTCCTCGGAGAACGCCTCCACGATTCTCTCTCTGAACGGGTTCTCCTGTCAGGACAATTTCATTATTAATTTCATTATTTAATAGAACAAAAGGAAAACAAATGATCACTACATGGAAAAATGTATCGTGTTAAAAATACTCAACTAGCTGGTTCACATCAGAAAGTGTCACAGCGAAATTCTTCTGTGCCTCTTGATGCTAAACGTTTGGTGAAATAGTTGCCAGGCAACCAAGATAGAAGAAGCAACAAAAGAGGAGCTCCTAATTCAGCAAATAATTTAATTGTTTTTAGATCAAGTTTTATTTTAAATTAACCTTAAACACTTTGGGAACAAAGTGGGCAAGTTTCAAGTAAATCTGAGAAACCAGTAAACTAACCTGAACTGTGGGAGATGCTAGATAGCTAGCAAGCTAACTGCTAACAGCGCCAACTGTCAGCTACCAACTGCCATCTCAGCGTTAGACCAGGACAAAACCACTAAAAAGGACAGCAAAAGGAGGAGGAAATAACCTCCAGCACTCCTCCACCAGCCTGCCTCTACACAGCCAGGACACCAGTATCAGCATGTTCAGGAATGTCGCTCCCGCCTAGAGGCGGAGATAACGGAATTCAAAGAGAAAAAGGTGGCAGAGTCTGACACAGTTCAGCAGAAGAAGAAATCATTACTGCTGTTGGACAATTGAGAGAAATGTCAAACTCATTAATTCCTCCATGCTGGGCTCCAGGGTGCGACTAAAACTAGTGCGCCTGAAAATGTAACGAGTGGACAACCTCCCGTCGCTACGCCTCCCGTGCAGGCTACTGATAATCGCACAGCTCTGCAGAGAAACAGAGAGAGAGTCTCCTGTTTATGCCGTTGTTTTGTTAAAGCTTGGACCTGTTGTTGACGATCTCATTCGGTGCCAAGTTGGTTTCTATCATTTCCTCCTCCACTCGTGGCTCAGCTGCTGCTGTGAAAATGGATTCGATGATGGTCCAGTGTTCCACGACCGGGAAGAAAACCACATTGTTCCTCCTGAATCCGAGGTTCGACTATTGGCCGAATTCTCCTCTCCGGTACCCTGGCATAGAGTTTTCCAGGGAGGCTGAGGAGTGGGATCCCTCTGTAGTTGGAACACAACCTCCGGTCCCCCTTCTTAAACAGAGGGACCACCACCCCAGTCTGCCAGTCCAAAGGCACTGTCCCCAGCCGCCACGTGATGTTGCAGAGGCGTGTCAACCAAGACAGCCACACAACATCCAGAGACTTAAGGTACTCAATGCGGATCTCATCCACCCCCGGTGCCTTGCCACCGAGGAGCTTCTCAACCAACTCGGTGACCTCAGCTTGGGGGATCAACGAGTCCACAACCGAGCCCTCGGCCTCTCCGTCCTCAGTCGAAGACGTGTCAGTGGGGTTAAGGAGATCCTCAAAGTACTCCTTCCACCGTCAAAGGATGTCCCCAGTCGAGGTCAGCAGATTCCCACTCCCACTGTAAACAGTGTGCGCAGGGCACTGCTTCCCCCTCCAGAGGCACCAGACAGTTTACCGGGTTTTTGACTCTGCAACCACCCGGGCTGAAGCTCGCTTGGCCTTCCAGTACCTATCAGCTGCCTCTGGAGTCTCTTAAGCCAACAAAGCTCAATAGGACTCCTTCTTCATCTTGATGGCATCCCTTACTTCCGGAGTCCACCTCCGGGTTCGGGGGTTTTGCCGCCACAACAGGCACCGGAGAACTTATGGCCACAGCTCGGAGCGGCCGTGTTGACAATGGAGGTGGAGAACATGTTCCACTCGAACTCAATGTCTCTAGCCTCCCTCGGGATCTGGTTGAAGCTCTGCCGGAGGTGGGAGTTGAAGACCGGAGACTCTCTCTGACCGGAGACTCTGCCAAACGTTCCCAGCAGACCCTTACAGCACGTTTGGGTCTGCCAAGTCTGTCCAACTTCCTCCCCCGCCATCGGATTCAACTCACCACCAGGTGGTGATCAGTTGACAGCTCCGCCCCTCTCTTTACCCAAGTGTCCAAGACATTCGTTATACAACCCTCTGTTGTTAAATGATCAATAAATCTATCTACTATATATAACCCCCTCCCCGCAAAAAAGGTAATGTTAAAATGTATTATTAGGTGCACCTAATTTAACTACCGGTCCCCCCAATGTAAAAAGTCAGTGTGGAGCGCTGTTATGGCACTTGAGTTCAATGAGTAAGAGCAGAGACATGGTTATGTTACGTTACGTTACGTTACACTAAAAGAATACAAACCGATAACACAGGAGAAGAAACAACATTATGATCAGACACAAGAGAAACTGAAGGGTCCATTGATCAAAATCAGTTCTTAAACAAGAAAAAAAGACAACCTTTACTTAAAAACTATATGAGCGAATTTCACCTAACAATCTCAACCATGAACAAAAACAAATTCAAGACAAATTGACAATCAAAAATAATCGGAACCCCCTTGATTACCTAATTACAATGAAAGATTCAGAAAACAGCACAAACAAACTAAACTCTGGTAAAGCCTGTGGAGCTGACGGCTGAAACCCAGCAGCCCTGAGCTGCTTCAGCTGTTCAGTCGGGTCGCTTTCCTGAGTTCTGGAGCCATGGGCTGATTTCCCAACACATAAGAGTGGAGATAAAGTGGACCCGAACAGCTTCGAGGCATCTGTGTGAGCAGGGATCTGGGGAAGGATTTGTGCAGCATTATTAATGATGGACTTCCTTCTGGACCACAACGTCCAGAGTAAAAACTACTGACCACGTTTACGCTCTAATTAATCATCACGTTCACCAAACAACAACATCTTTGCATGTTTTATTGACTTTAATAAGGCTTTTGATTCTATTTGGCAAGAGGGATTATTGTATAAAACTCTCCTAATGGGGTAAACAGTATGAAATAAATAACTCAGTGTATGTGAAGAATAAATGGGAAGTAAAAACAACGACAGATCTCTTCACTGAAGGGAGAGGCGTCTCTCAGGGCAACCCACATCTGCATTACTGACCCAGCAGGACTGTTGGAGCAGGGTGGAACCGCTGAACTGACCCGTAACAATAAGGAGGTTAAACTCCGGCTCTGTGCTGATGACCTGGACCTCCTGGAGCAGCAGAACTGGGCCCTGACAGTCAACATCACCACAGACAGGTCCTGACCACAGACATACTCAGTGACCAAAGACAGGCTCAGTGACCACAGACAGACCAGAGACCCCGGACATGCTCAGTGTCCACAGACAGGTTCAGAGACCACAGGCACACTCAAAGACCACAGACAGACCAGAGACCACA
>CM022485.1:654184-673592 GCA_011952105.1 Coreoperca whiteheadi
CACACGCACGCACACACACGCACACACGAACACACACACACATGCACGCACGCACGAACACACACGCACGCACACACGAACAAACACGCACGCACACACACACACATGCACATGCACACGCACACACACGCGCACACACACGCACACACACGCGCACACACACGAACACACACGCACGCACGCACACGCACGCACACACATGCACACGCACACACACACGAACACAAACACGCACGCACGCACACACGAACACACGAACACACACGCACGCACACACGCACACACGCACGCACACACACGCACACACGCACACACACACGCACACACACGCGCACACACACGAACACGCACGCACACACACTCACACACACGCACGCACACACACGCACACACGAACACACACACACATGCACGCACACACGAACACACACGCACGCACACACGAACACACACGCACGCACACACGAACACACACGCACGCACACAAGGAGGGCAAGTGCTCACAATGTGAGTGTGTGCACAGATTAATGTCCCCACAACATGAGTAATATACGCTCCCACAAATACACGCCAGTCTGGTGTTTCACATGATATACGATGATTTCAAACAACAAAAACTGGGGGAACTGATGCTCCTAGTTATAACATTTGGAAGCATGTGAATCCATGTACAATTAGTCCAGTACCACTAATATACCTCTAACCCATTTGAGTTATAGGTCAGTGTGTGACCTTGTGCCTCTTTTGTGTTTCAGGAATCGACTTTAAAATCAGGACGATAGAGCTGGACGGCAAGAAAATCAAACTTCAGATTTGGTGAGTTTGAAAGGTCAACACACAGTGAAGCCTCATCAGTGATTGTGTCCCAGCTGGTCTGTCTGCTGAGAGCCTCACTCTGTGCTTTAATGGCTGGACCTTAATGTGACTACCAGCTCACTTTAAACACAGTCTGCTTCCTGTTCCTGCAGGGACACAGCAGGTCAGGAGAGGTTCAGGACCATCACGACAGCCTATTACAGAGGAGCCATGGTAAGACACACCCCCGTCCAGCATACCTCTCTGCTATTGGACAGATGATGTGTCAATCATGCAGATAACACAAGTCCCCGATTGACCTGATCAGATTTGTTCACTGCTGAAACTTTTCTTTCAACACCTCAGACTGAATATAGAAATGTTTTCCACCTCAATAAGTCAAACTTTTCCAAATGTCAGTGTTTGATTTATTCTAACCACAAGTGTAAAAGTGATAAAGATGATTTAAATCAGGACGATTAATCTGACCAACAGTTTTTAATGTTCAGACACATTTCAGTCTGTACAAACAGAAGTGTTGAGGTTTGATACCCATTTGTTTTTGTGTGTTTGTTATTTACTAATGGATCAAACCAAGATAAAAATGAATTAAAATTGTATTTATAGATATTGTTGTTCAGAGGGGCAAAATATGTGCGGAGGGAAATTTACATTAATAAATGTTATACACTTATACTAATATTATTGATTAATTCATACCAATATAATAGTGTAATACTTTATATGATATTGTAAATGTATACTAATAATATTATAACCAGTGTAATACATTTCTAATTAATATATTAATGTATACTAATTTATTAGTGTACTACATTTATATAAATGTTCAAAATGTATACTAATATTATTGATTCATACTAATGTAATAGTGTAATGCATTTGTCCTAATATTATAAATTCATACATATTTTATAAATTTATACTAATATTATACATTTATACTAATATAATAGTCTAATACCTTTATACATTTATTTTAATATTATAAATCTATACAGATACATTTATAAATGTATTCTATTATAAATGTATGCTAATAATATTATAAATAGTGTAATACATTTATGCTTCATATAGTCATTTTATACTAATTTATTAGTGTAATACATTTATACCAACATTATAAAGTTGTACAAATCATAGTATAGATTTATTCTAATATGTTAGTATAATACATTTATACTAATAATATTATACATTTATATTAACATTATAAATTTATACTAATTAAATATTTTTATTTATACTAATATTATACATTTGTAATATACATTCAAACTAATATAATATTGTAATAGCCTTATGTTAATATTATACATTTTTACTAATAATTATATACATTTATACTAATATTCATCTATTCATAGAAACAGTGGAGACAAGCTCACCATAGCTCACCACGCTGCTAGCATGGCTAAAAAATAAAACAACAACAACAACAACACTTTGTTGTCTTTAATGAACTAGGCTGATACACATTAAAAGCGACAATTCCTCCAAGGAAAGCTACAAGTTATCCACAGATGGAGGATAATATGGATGATATACGTAAATCACTAAACTTGTTGACGGAGGAGATGGCCAAAGTCACCAGTCAGCTAGCGGTGCTAACTTATCTTGTTACAGAAGTAAAAGTGCTAAAACAGTTGATTAAAGAAAAGGACAGAACAATCAACGAACTCGAGAGGTGGATTGACAATTTGGAACAATATTCGAGAATGGAAGATGTCATAATAACAGGCCTGGGGGTTAAACCTCATTCCTATTCAAAATCTGCTACGGAGGGAATGTTAATGAGGACACCGAGACCAAAGAGCTGTTTACTCTGGAAAGGCAGGTTCTGCAATTCCTTGTGGATAATAACATACATGTGGACGCAAATAACATCTCAGTATGTCATACTCTTCTGCGAAAGGACAAGACTGCGCTTTGTAAATCGAAAATATAAAACTGAAGTACTATGGCAAGGAAAGAAGTTGAAGGGATCGGCGGTCTACTTGAATGAGAATCTTCCTACGAAATCTGCTGAGATAGCCAGAGAAGCCCGGATCCTATGGAAAAACAATAAGATTAAAGCAACATGTAGGAGGAACTGCAAGGTGTTCATTCAACTCAACGGCTTCTCTCCGGAACAAGCCAAAGTAATAATGGTAAGGGAGCTTAAAGAACTTGATCAATTCAAATGAAGACAGTGTATCTACATCTGTACGTGCTACACTTTTCTGATGTTATGCATACAAGTAAAATATGGATTAGTTACGGAGGGAGATTTTACAATATAAGTGATGGGACAAATGTGTGGACATGTGCAGGATGGACTATGCCCACTTATACTGGACAGTGGACTGAGGACTGTGGCCTGCTTTATGTTTGATAGTGGACATGATAACTCTGGAGATTTCTAGTGAGGATCATGGATGAATTTGGAGACATTGATGGAGAAGTATTAGAGTTACCTGAAGATTATAATTTAACTGAACAATATACAAAGTATGAACATTAACCTAAACACATATGATTTAACAGATTACAGAGCTAGACATAGTGACATAGATCCTGATAATAATCATTAAAACAGCACAAAATTCAAATGTGTTAAAACTAAGGGTGCTTTTTCAATAATACACTTTAATAGTAGGAGTTTGTATAAAAACTATAGTAACATTAAAGAATATCGAAGTCAGTTGAATAAATTCAGTGTTATCGCAGTCTCTGGGACATGGTTAGATGCAGAGAAGGTTTGTGACATAGAAATGAAAGGATATGAGCTGTTTACATTAAATAGAAGTTGTAAAAAAGGTGGGGGGAGTTGCAATGTATGTAGATAGTGATTTAAGATGTACTATGATTAATAATAGGTCAACTACCATCGATGGCGTTCTGGAGTGTTTATCAGTTGAAATTGCAGTTGAAGATTCAGGTCTGTGTTAGTGAATATATGATGGTGCAGAACCAGTGGTGGTCTAGTAGGCCAGGAGCATCGCTTTGAACCTGATGTGGGCGACAACAGGGAGCCAGTGGGACCTGATGAAGAGAGGGGTTACGGCGCTCTCTGCGGCTCATTGAAGACCACTCTTGCAGCTGCGTTCTGGATCATCTGTAGAAGTTTGGTTGTGCGAGCAGGGAGTCTAGCCAGCAGCGCGTTGCAATAGTCTAATTTGGACAAGATAAGAGCCTGGACTAGGACTTGTGCAGACTGCTCAGATAGGAAAGGTCTGATCTTCCTGATGTTGTAGAGGATGAATCTGCAGGACCGGTTGGTGCTGGCCACATGGCTTTTGAAGTTTAGCTGATCATCAGTTACCACCCCCAAATCTCTGGCCATGCTGGACGGAGTAACGGTCGATGAGCCGAGTTGAATGGAGAGGTTGTGGTGAATCTTCGGGTTGGCCGGTATCACAAGTAGTTCCGTTTTGTCCAGGTTCAGCTGCAGGTGATGGTCCTTCGTCCAAAGCGCAATGTCACTCAGGCATGCCGAGATGCGAGCAGAAACAGTTGAATCGTCAGGATGAAACGACAAGTGGAGCTGTGTGTCATCAGCATAGCAGTGATAGGAGAACCCATGCTTCTGAATGACCGAGTCGAGGGATGTCATGTAGATGGAGAAGAGTATGGGACCAAGCACCGAGCCCTGCGGCACCCCTGTATTGAGATGTTGGGACTCCGAGACCTCGTCTCTCCAGGATACTCTGAAAGACCAACCCGAGAGGTACGATTTGAACCATTGCAACGCGATTCCAGAGACACCCATAGCACTGAGAGTGGACAGGAGGACGTGGTGATTAACTGTGTCAAAGGCCGCAAGAGAATTGACTGCTAATGGCGGTAGTTTTCTTGACAAAGAAAGACAAAAAGTCATCGGCTGTTAAATCCGATGAAGGTGGGGGAGCAGGCGGAGAAAGGAGAGCAGAGAAGGTTTTAAAGAGAGTGCGTGAGTCAGACGAGTTGTTGATCTGAGCAGTAGTAGTCCGTTTTTGCAGAGGTGACATCAGCTGAGAAATTAGAGAGGAGAGACTGGTAGAGACAGAGGTCAGCGGGATCTTTTGACTTACGCCACTTTCTCTCACCTGACCGGAGGCTGGCGCAATGCTCACGTAGAACATCAGATAACCAGGGGGCAGACGAGGATGTGTGGGCTGGTCTAGATGTGAGAGGGCAGAAGTTGTCCAGGCAGGATTTAAGAGTGGAACACAGTGTCGGTGTTCAAGAGAGAGAGCTCCTCAGAGGGAGGGAGCGCCGACGAGACAGCAGAAGAAAAGCAGGAGGGAGCCAGCGAACGCAGGTTGCGTCAGAAGGTGACCAGTGGTAGAACACTTGCAGCGTCTGGAGGAGTTAGGTCGAGGTCGAGAGTGACGAAGAAATGATCTGACGTGTGCAGTGTGGTGACATGAGCATGATGAGTGGAGCAGTACCGTGTGTAGATAAGTTCTAGTTGATTACCAGATTTCTGGGTTGCTGATGTGGAAACCCGCTTGAGGTGAAATGATGCAGTTTGGTTGTGTAAGTCCGCAGCCTGTGGCTTTCCAAGGTGGATGTTGAAGTCCCCAAGTACCATCAAAGGAGTGCCATCTTCAGGGTTCACCCGTTCCAACCTGCTTGGACTCGCCTCTTCACCTCTTTTCCACAGTCTCCATTGCTCTGAACCGTTGACCCTAAGTACTTAAAGTCCTGCACCTTCTTCACCTCTGCTCCCTGTAACCTCACCGTTCCACCTGGGTCCCTCTCATTGACACACATGGATTCTGTCTTACTGCGGCTAAGCTTCATTCCTCTGTTTTCCAGAGCAGACCTCCATCTCTCTAGATTCTCCTCCACCTGCTCCCTGCTCTCACTACAAATAACAATGTCATCCGCAAACATCATAGTCCATGGAGATTCCTGTCTAAGCTCATCCGTCAGCCTGTCCATCACCAGAGCAAACAAGAAGGGGCTCAGAGCCGATCCTTGATGCAGACCCACCTCCACCTTGAACTCCTCTGTCGCACCTACAGCACACCTCACCACGGTCTTACAGCTCTCATACATGTCCTGCACCACTCTAACATACTTCTCTGCCACTCCAGACTTCCTCATGCAATACCACAGCTCCTCTCTCGGCACCCTGTCATACGCTTTCTCTAAATCTACAAAGACACAATGCAACTCCTTATGACCTTCTCTGTACTTCTCCATCAGCATCCTCAAAGCAAACACTGCATCTGTTGTACTCTTTCTAGGCATGAAACCATATTGCTGCTCACAAATGCTCACCTCTGCCCTTAGCCTAGCTTCCACTACTCTTTCCCACAACTTCATTGTATGACTCATCAGCTTTATTCCTCTGTAGTTGCCACAGCTCTGCACATCTCCCTTGTTCTTGAAAATTGGCACCAGTACACTTCTCCTCCATTCCTCGGGCATCCTCTCACTCTCCAAGATCTTGTTAAACAAACTAGTCAGAAACTCTACTGCCACCTCTCCTAGACACTTCCATACCTCCACAGGTATGTCATCAGGACCAACTGCCTTTCCACTCTTCATCCTCTTCAACGTCCTCCTCACTTCACTCTTGCTAATCTTTGCTACTTCCTGCTCCACACCAGTCACCTCTTCTACTCTTCGTTCCCTTTCATTTTCCTCATTCATGAACTCTTCAAAGTATTCCTTCCATCTTCCCATCACACTCCTGGCACCTGTCAATACATTTCCATCCTTATCTTTAATCAGCCTAACCTGCTGCACATCCTTCCCATCTCTATCTCTTTGTCTGGCCAACCTGTACAAATCCACCTCTCCCTCTTTAGTGTCCAACCTAGCATACAAGTCCTCATATGCTCTTTGTTTGGCCTTTGCCACCTCTACCTTCACCTTACGCTGCATCTCCCTGTACTCCTGTCTACTCTCTTCAGTCCTCTCAGTGTCCCACTTCTTCTTTGCTACCCTCTTTCTCTGTATACACTCCTGAACTTCCTGGTTCCACCACCAAGTCTCCTTGTCCACTTTCCTCTTTCCAGATGACACACCGAGTACCCTCCTACCTGTCTCCCTGATCACATTAGCTGTAGTGGTCCAGTCATCTGGGAGCACTTCCTGACCACCCAGAGTCTGTCTCAGCTCCTCCCTGAAAACTACACGACATTCTTCCTTTTTCAACTTCCACCACTTCGTCCTCTGCTCTGCCTTTGTCCTCTTCATCTTCCTCACCACCAGAGTAATTTTACACACTAGCATCCTGTGTTGTCTGGCTACACTCTCCCCTACCACTACTTTACAGTCACTGGTCTCTTTCAGATTACAACGTCTACACAAGATGTAGTCCACCTGAGTGCTTCTCCCTCCGCTCTTATATGTCACCCTATGTTCCTGCCTCTTCTGGAAGAAAGTGTTCACTACAGCCATTTCCATCCTCTTTGCAAAGTCTACCACCATCTGTCCTTCTGCGTTCCTGTCCTGAAGACCAAACCTGCCCATCACATTCTCATCACCTCTGTTCCCTTCACCTACATGCCCGTTGAAATCTGCACCAATCACCACTCTCTCACCTCTGGGGATGCTCTGCATCACTTCATCTAACTCCCTCCAGAATGTCTCCTTCTCTTCTAACTCACATCCTACCTGTGGGGCATAACCACTCACAACATTGAACATCACCCCTTCAGTTTCCAGCTTCAGGCTCATCAACCTGTCTGACACTCTTTTCACCTCAAGAACATTCCTCACAAACTCCTCTTTAAGGATAACTCCTACTCCGTTTCTCTTCCTATCCGACCCATGGTAGAACAACTTGAACCCTGCTCCTAAGCTTCTAGCCTTGCTACTTTTCCACCTGGTCTCCTGGACACACAGTATGTCCACCTTCCTTCTCTGCATCATGTCAATCAACTCTCTAGCCTTCCCTGTCATAGTCCCAACGTTCAAAGTCCCTACTGTCAGTCCTACATTCTTAGCTTTCCTCTTCTTTCTCTGCCTACCAACACACCTTCCTCCTCTCCTTCTCTGTCTTCGACCAACAGTAGTCCAATTTCCACCGGTACCCTGTAGGTCAACAGCACCGGTGGCGGTCGTTGTTAACCCGGGCCCCGACCGATCCGGTATGGAAGTCATTGTCATGATTCGCATTTTTAGTTTGGCATGAGTTTTACGTCGGATGCCCTTCCTGACACAACCCTCTGCATTTATCCAGACTTGGGACTGGCACATGAAGACACTGGCTTGTGCCCCCCTGCGGTTGCATTACTAAGGGCATAGTTAATGCATGTAAAAAGAAAACTCACCTTTATAGAACATATATGAAAAATAGAACCAAAGAAACAGAACATAGATATAAAATATATAAAAATAAATTTAATAAGATTCAACAAGAAGGATTATTATCATAGCTTTTTGGACCAGCACAGAAGTAACATACAAGAGACCTGGAAAGTAATGAATCGAATAATTAAGAATGGGACTAAAAAAACTGAATATCCCAAATATTATGTTAAAGATAATTTAATTATAAATAAAATCCAGGAAATTACAAATGGTTTTAATAATTTTTTTGTTAGTGTTGGTCCTATTTTGTCCAATGAAATAATTGAACCAAAAGATTCAAATGGAATTAACGAACAAATCATTACACAAAATCCTTATTCTTTATTTTTGAAAAGTGTAGATGAAAACGAAATAATGGAAACTGTAGGAAAATGTAATAATAAGAGAGAAACTGAATGTTCCGGTATAGATATGAGGCTGGTTAAAAATTATAAATTGTGTTGTTACACCATTCACACACATCTGTAATCAGTCCTTTCTTACTGGCACTTTTCTGTATAAATGAAACTTGCAAAAGTAATACCAATTTTTAAAAGTGGAGACAAACATCAGTTCACCAATTACAGACCCATCCCACTACTCACAGTTTTCAAAAATTAAAAAAAAAATTGTTCGTGGTAAGGCTTGACAAATTTGTAGAAAATATTGTAGTATAATTTGCTGAGTCATCACCAATTTGGCTTCAGGTCTAATAGGTCCACTTCGATGGCAGTCGTGGAACTGGTGGAGAAAATAACCACAGCAATAGAAAACAAACAATGTACAGTGGGTGTTTTTATACACTGCTTCTGAGGAAAATGGCAATGTATGGTGTCAGAGGAATTGCATTTGCATGGCTGAAAAGTTATTTAAGTGACAGGCTTCAATATGTACAGATGAATAATGTCAATTCTGAAAACAAAATTATAACACATGGAGTTCCGCAAGGCTTTAGTATTAGGTATTTAGTTGTTATTATATACATAAATGATGTTTGTGAGGTTTTACTAAATCTAGATTGTATTCTGTTTGCTGACGATACCAGCCTTTACTGTTGGGTATTAAAAAAATGGTTGGATATAAACTAATTATCAATGAACTTTAAGAAAAACTAAATGCACTGTATTTGGGAATAGAAAATTAAACAAATGATATGGAAATTGAAAAGGTATCTGCCCATACATTTTTGGGGATCTATATTGATGAACATATGAATTGGAAACTGCATATTAATATTATAAAGATGAAATCAGAGAGAGTTGGTACAAACTCAGAGGATTAGGAATTTTTCCAAAAATAAGGTGAGAACAAATAAAAAAAGTATTACCATTAGAGGGGCACATTTTTGTAATAGTCTCGATGACAAATTAAAAGGGTGTCATTCAGCAGAAATATTTAAAAGAATGTACAAATTTAAAGTTATTGAAAAATATGAAGGACTTTTAAATAATCAATGAGAATAACTTAATTAATTAAAAGAATAATACTTTATGAATGATATTAATATTTTTTTATACTGTTTTGTGAATTGTTGTGGTTGTCTTTTTTAATCTATTATTATTTTTTTATCTTCTGTTTCAAGTGAAATATAGTAATTTGTTTTAAATGATAAAAGGAGTAGGCAAAAATAAGCTTTGTCTTCAGCCTACACCCTTTTCGATCAATATTGAATATAAGTTGGGCTTCGATGAAAATATTGTATTTCCTTTCTTTGTTTTTGTTTTGTTGACCGAAAATAAATAAATAAAAGAAACCAACAGTAACTGTATACATTTTTACTAATATAATACTGTAATACATTTAAATTATTATATATTTTTACTAATAAAATTATTATACTAAACAAAATTATTTATACTAATATTATTATTTTTTTAAATATTATAATAGTGTAATACATTGATATAAATATTAAAAATGTATACTAATTTTATACATTTATACTAACATAATAGTGTAATACATTTATATTAACATTATAAATGTATACTAATATTATATATTTATGATAATAGTCTAATACATTTATATAAATATTATAAATTATACCAATATTATTATACATTTCTAGTAATTGTGCAATACATTTATTATTATAAATGTATACTAATGAAATATATTATTTATACTAATATTAACATAACATTTATATTATAAATTCATACAAATAATGTTATACATAGTATAATACATTTATATTAATATTATTAATTTATACTAATAATATTATATATTTATACTAATATAATAGTCCGCTACATTTATGTTAATATTATAAATGTATACTAAACATATTATACATTTATACTATTATTAATTTATACTAAGAATTGTATCTTATTATAATTGTATACTAATGTTAATATAAAAAGTGTAATACATTTATATTTTGTATATTAATTTATACTAATTTATTAGTCTACTATATTTATATAAATGTATACTAATATTATTGATTTATACTAATATAATGGGGGTGCACGGTGGCAGAGTGGTTAGAGCTCCTGCCTCCCAGCAAGGAGATCGTCACACGACCTCCCTGGGTGGAGTCTGCGTGTCCTCCCTGTGTTACCGTGGGTTCTCTCCGGGTTCTCCGGCTTCCTCCCACCGTCCAAAGACATGCATGTTTAGGTTAATTCAATTCAATTCAATTCAATTCAATTTTATTTATATAGCCCAGTATCACAAATCACATTTGCCTCAAAGGGCTTCACAATCTGTAACATACGACCCCCTCTGTCCTTAGACCCTCGATTCGATTAAGGAAAAACTACCCAAAAAAACCCTTTTAACAGGGGAAAAAAAATGATAGAAACCTCAGGAAGAGCAACAGAGGAGGGATCCCTCTCCCAGGACGGACAGACATGCAATAGATGTCGTAAGTACAGAATAGATTTATAGCATCAAAACTATAACATATACAGCCATGATGGCAAAAAGTGTTGTATATATATGTATTATTATGTTAGAAATGTTTAGGTGGTAAAACATAATTGATGACCCCAAATTGCCCCTAGTGGATGAATGTGAGTGTGAATGGTTGTCTGTCTCTGTGTCAGCCCTGCGTACCCCGCCTGAGGCCCACAGCCACTGGGATAGGCTCCAGTCACCCACGACCCCCAACGGGAACAAGCGGGAGAAAATGACTGACATGAATGACTAATATAATAGTCTAATACCTTTTATAAATGTATTTTAATATTATACATGTATACTAATATTTTACGTATATACTAATATAATAGTGTTATACATTAATACTAATATTATAAATGATAGACATTATATTTTTATAAATTTATACTAATATTATACATTGTTACTAATATAATAGTCTAATACCTTTTATAAATTAATTTTAATATTATACATGTATACTAATAACATTAGAACAGCCTTTTGGCTAACTCTGGCATATTGACAGAAATGTTTATTAATATGCACTGTCCCGGTAATAAATAAATAAATAGAGAGTTATACAAATCATATATACATTTATATTAGTGTAATACAATTATATTAATATTATACATTTATACTAATACTAATTTTATACTACATACATTTACATTTAGTCATTTAGCAGACGCTTTTATCCAAAGCGACTTACACATGAGAACATTAACACACTGAAGGCGCAGCTTCGGGACGCACGGCTGGGGGATCGAACCGCCGAGCTTCCGATTGGCAGGCGACCGTTCTGCCACGGCCGCCAGCATATATATTCATATAATAGAATAGTAATACCTTTATATTAATATTATAAATGTAATAACATTATACATTTATACTACTGTAATAGTGTAATACATTTTTATGGATATTATAAATTCATATTATGTATTATCATACAGTGCAATACATTAATATTAATACTTTACATTTGCATTAATACTAACTGTATACTAATACAATAGTGCAATACATTTATATCAATGTTAATCAATTTGAATAACTTTATACTAATTATTTTAATTTATACTAATATTTTAGTGTAATACCTTTATATTAATATTATATGTATAGTAGTTTTATAAATTCGTACTACTTATATACATTTATAGAAATATAATCGTATAATACAATTGTTACAAACAAGCTAAATCGAAGCTGTCTGTATATAGTTTAACTTATGGCTTGTATAGCCCTTCATATAACTGTTTAGCTTAGCTTGACATTAAACTTAAAATTTGGCAAATTATTGTCAACTTCTTGCTGGCTGAGAGAAATCAGCCCCTCCTCAGTGAACACAGACATCACAGTGTTTTGATGTCAGGAATCTCATTTATTTTTACTAACATTTTAGATTTGTTTCCAGTGAGATATTTATGAGTTTATAAAGTGACTTTGCTGCTAATGACATCAGAATATTGAACTAATACTTCCTGAAGAGTTTCAGTCAGCAGCAGACCATCTTTGTTTTGGGTTATACAGCATCAGATGTTTACATGTCAATGTGTTCACAGCTCAGAGTCGTGGCTTTCTCTTCAAACCGACTGACAACTGGTCGGGAATCCTGTGCTGATGTCCACAGCGTATGTCAATTCCTGTCTTTTGTGTTCCAGGGAATCATGCTTGTGTATGACATCACCAACGAGAAGTCCTTCGACAACATCAGGAACTGGATACGCAACATTGAGGAGGTACAGTGCGCCGCTCTGACATCAAACACATACATGGATCAGGTGTTTGTGAGCGGCTGACGTTCAGACATCGACAGTAATGACCTCCATGTTTGTGTTTTGTCAGCACGCATCTTCAGACGTGGAGAGAATGATTCTGGGAAACAAATGTGACATGAACGACAAGAGACAAGTGTCGAAGGAGAGAGGGGAGAAGGTCTGTAGGGGGCCTTTATGTTGATATGATAAGAAGAAACTTTAGTTGTATAACACTTTTCAGTGACAAAGTTCTTTAAAATGAGACAAATCAAAACTAAAGCAGATGAAACAATCAAACATAAACCACTAAAAGGTTTAAAAAGAAATAGAATTCAACATGGTAACGGTACTGTAATATAAAAGTACTTTTCTTTTTTTCTTCAGGTATCTATTTAGTAGTTTAACAAAGACCTGACGTTCTTGTTTGCTTATTGATCGGTTTTTATTGGTTGTGTGTGTGTGTGTGTGTGTCACACTGAGATATTACATTTATATTTAGTCATTTAGCGACTACACTCACACTTTGGTCAAGGATTTCATCTTCGGGTTCTAAGGTCGTAAGTGTCATTATGATACTTTAGATTCAATACTGATAGGAGATAAACACTTTATTAATTCGTCTTCAAATGTAACCATATGTTTAGCTTTTTCTTTTTTTCTAAATAGGAACACATTTCTCTTCAATATTGATTTATCAAAAACGACGACTTAACAAAATAATCCAACTTCTAGAATTCAGCATTGTTTATTGTCTGAAAGAACAACAGTAAGAAATGAACTAAATGATGATTTAACTCAGGAAACATCTGATCAGTGAACAAATGAAAAACAATCTGACTTTGACTGTCAAACCAACAGAAACATCTGTGTCAAATAGAAACATCTCAATTTAACTTCTCATCTTGTTCAGCTGGCGATCGATTACGGGATCAAGTTTTTGGAAACCAGCGCAAAGTCCAGCATCAACGTGGAGGAGGTGAGTCAGGCTCCCACGCAGTTGCTGGTTCATGCTGTGCAGAGATGAGACCTTTCATTATCGACAAAATGCATTTGTATTTGTAATAATGTGATGCTTTTCTTCGGCACAGTCCTTTTTGACACTTGGCAGAGACATCATGACAAGACTGAACAGAAAAATGGTGAGTTTATTAAAGAACAATTAGACACTGATGATAACGTCAGAAAACATCCGTTCACATTAAGATTTGTTTAATAAGTCCTGATAATCCATTAATCAACTATAAATACTTCTCTAATGCTTGGTTTCTTTTTCAACTGTAATGTAATCAGTTTCAATTCAATTTTCAGAGAGAGGACCATAACGCAAACTCCACCTAGAGTTTTAAAATAATAATGTAAAGCTAATGTAATATTAATAGGAATAATAATAATTGTAGTAACTGTAGTCAAGCAGAGGGGCAGCAGGAGACATATATATATATACATATATACTCACACATATACATACATATATACTTTTTTGTTTTTTTGAAATTGAAAAAAATACACATACATACATACACACACATATATATATAAACATATATACATACATACTTATACACATAGACATACATATATACACACATACTTACATATACATATACACATATATACACACATACAATGTATACACGTACATACATATGTACGTATTTATACACATACATATATTTATACACATGTATACACATATATACACAAATACACGTGTATACACACATAAGTATACACACACATACATTTTTTTTGGAGGCAGTAACACCTGGGTGTTCCTGAGAAACTGCTTTACGCTGACGCAAGGAGGCACTTGAGCTGTTTCATTGTAATCTAGAACACATACATATTTATACACATATACATACATACATACATATACACATAGACATACATGTATACACACATACATAAGAGGAAGTACTCCTGTACACAGCGTGAGCTGGCAGTTCCTAGTTCTAGTTTGAATCCAACTTATTTGAGTTGGGATCTTCTATCCCGGTATTTTGTGCTCTCATTTCTAGACCCCCGAAGCACACTAACAACTTTATTAGTGACGTCGCTGATCTCCTGGCAGAAATAATGACCGGGTCTTAATTGTAGGGGATTTTAATATTCATGCATGTTGCCCTGGAAAACCGACGGCCACAGACTTTTTAAACCTTGTTGATTCGTTGAACCTGGTACAGTCAGTGTTTTTAAACCATCTGCTGCTGCTCCGTTCTCCGCTGCTTTAACCAATACTAGTACAGGTTGACTAGCCCAAATGAGGCATCGTGTTTTGAAGCAGATTTGGAGTTTTCCTCTCGCTTTCACTCTACCTGCCTGTCGCTGTTAGACACTGTGGCGCCGCTAAAAACAGGCTTTCCAGATCCAGGCCTGAGCCTCGGTTGAATGACGCTACACGTGCAGGAGAGCTGAGCGAAGGTGGAAGAAGGATAAGTTACAGGTGTCCTTTGACATGCTGCGAGACACCTGGCGGGAGGATCAGAAATCACAAAATTGTCAAAGCTGCCAAGAGACAGCATTTTTCTGATATTATTGTATCGAAACGTCATAAGCCCCGTGTCCTCTTTAAGTCTATAAACTCTGTACTTAATGTCCTACCATCAGCAGGTCTGGAACCCTCTAACGAAACGTGTCAGAACTACTTGGACTGTTGGACCTGACAGCCGTCTTTGACACAGTAACCATGACATCCTCCGTTCTCGATTAGGACACTGGCTGGGCATTCGGGGTCTGGCCTGACAGTGGTTCAGCTCATACTTAGCCAATAGAAGCTTTTGTGTTAGTGTTGGTGGCTCAATGTCCTCCACGGCACCGCTCACATGTGGAGGGCCTCAGGGGTCAGTCCTGGGGCCTCTTCTCTTATTGTATATGTTACCTCTTGGGTCAATTCTCTGCAAACATGGCATCTATATATACACATATATATGCATATACATACATACAAACACACGCAGGTATTATTATTACACACGTTATTACGAAAACACCAGAAATATTCTGTAATGGTTCGACATTCTTCAGCGATGTCCATCGATACTCATCAGGGGGAAAGCGCTTCGTGTTCCCCGTCTGTCGCACAAACCAAATCCAGAGGACAGACAGGACAATGGTGGCGTCGGATTCACCACCACGATTTTTTACGTCTGGAATGTTTATAACAACCTTCTGTAAACGATTACGACTGTTTGTATTCACCCAAGAGTGGTGAGCTCTTCCAATTCAAGCATGAAAATATGGAACTGTTTGTTTAATTTAGAGTTAAAGTAAGAGCTATTTGAGTTTATTTAAGTTGTAATGTTGTGTGTTTCATGTACCATGCATCGTATTTGTCCTATTTGTTGGAAAGTGTGTCATTTTATTTAAAAATCGCTGATTAAAATTTTGAAGACCTCAGAAGAATCGCTCCTACTAAGGGAGAAGCTACTGGGGACGTAAATAAGGAAACCTGCTTTCAGCTGCACAGGGCGCCAGCGTTCTCTGGTAAACGCTGGGTTGTTCTCCTGATGTACCGGCCTGTGTCCTGGTGGCGTCTCCGTGCTCTGGCCACGCTGACGTGCCGTCCTGGATGAGCGGCCCTACCTGAGCCCCTTGTGGGGGTTGTAGACGCCGCCTCATGCTACCACTGGAGCCAAAGCACCGGCAGCATTCAAAAGGGACCAAAACTTCAGCCAGAAAGCATAAGAACTGAGCAGTGGTCTGTGGTCCCCACCTGCAGAACCGCTCCTTCACTCGGGGTGTCTTTATGGCTAATCGCCTATAATTTCCACCTGTTGTCTGTCCCATTTGCACGACAACGTGTGAAACTGATGGTCAGAGTTGTGGACACTTTGATTTCACTGAAGGGCGATTCACTTGGAGCTACATTGGTTGTTTAAGTGCTCCCTTTATTTTTTGAGCAGTGTATACATACAGACACGTATGGCGGACGCTCTCAGACGCTCCAGGGTCCTACAGGGTCCAGCTGAGCAGCTCTGCGGGGAAACAGAACGGTCGCGCTCAGACTGCAGGACACGCCCTTTTCTTTCATTTCCACCTGGAGTCTGATTAAGGCTCGACAGAAACAACGGCAGCTGCGCCCTGTAGGTCTGAGGCTGCTCCTTGGGAACGAGAGGCTCCAGAGGCCGAGGTGGTCTCGGGTCCACGTGACGAGCTGTGCCCCGCGCTGAACTAAACTGCCTTTATTTCTGTTCTTAAATTGAGAGAAATCGCTGCTTATTGTGAATGATTTAGCTTCGGCTTCAGAGACACGAACGAGTTCTTTGAAACCGTCTGTGACCTTTGACACGCGTCCAGTCTTCGGGCCCTGATGGGCTCACTGATAATAAAGCATGCTTATCTGTCCATACCATGCTGATCAGAGGATTAAAAACATGAAAAATATTCATTTAAGGTCCATTTAGAACTGAAAACAATGTGCGATTAATCGCGAGTTAAATACTTTAATCGCTTGACAGCCCTAATACACACACACACATATAATTTAACTATATATATCCACACTATAAGGCTGATTTGAGAGTGCGAGCGAGCTGCCGGCCCGCTCATGTCTGAAGCTGATTGGTCCATAATTCTCTGTGTTCCCGTTGTTCTTTCTTCCAGAACGACAACAACCCTCCAGGTGGAGGTGGGCCGGTTAAAATTACCGAGGCTCGCTCTAAAAAGAGCTTCTTCAGGTGCACGCTGCTGTAGGCGGAGCCTCCGTTCAGACCGCCTCCTTCTGGCCGCTGCAGGAGGAACACGCCTGTGGAGACATGAAGAAGGAAACGTCTTCATGTTGAATCTCCGAGCTTCAGGATCTCGATGGGCCCAAAGCTTCCTCTTCACTTCCTCCTCCTCCTCCTGCTGCGAGTGACAGCAGGAGGAGGAGGAGGAGGAGGAGGAGGAGACGCCGTCAGCTGAAAACGTTTTTTAAAGAATGAAGGTGTAAGTGATGATGAAGATGATGAAGAGCAGGACAGTTTGAAGCTGTTACAGAGAGAATTATCTGCTAAAACGGACTTTTCATCCAAAGATTGAAACGTTTGAAGGATCAGATACTTGTGTTTGTGTACCTGTTTGTTACACGTGAATACATTTACACAGTGAAAGCCGTCTAATTAACACAATGTTACATTTGGGTCCATTAATAACTCGTTTTATTTTTAACCTCTTAAAATAAGAAATCTACTGATTGTTTTTTTAAAACCTTTTAAATGTGATGTTTATTCATTTGTCTTAATCTCAAAATGAACGTTTCCCTGCTACAAACTGAGTTAATGGACGTTTCTTTAACGAAGACCATTGAAATATTCACTTTCTAAAGGGTTTTTAAATGTGTCAATATTAGTAATTAATCACTGAAATTCATCTGTTCCAGAAAGGTTATTGATGGGGAACAGTCGCGCTGCCGCTCTGCGCCGCCTGCCGTCAGGTGGAAACCTCGTGTCGGCGGCCGTATTTATCCACTCTTCTTCTGTGGTGCATTTTTCATGGTAACTCGGCTGATGTGTTAACTTGACCGTGGACGCTGTCTTCCAGCACATCTGTTCATGTCCAGTACGAACTGAAGGGTTTCGCTGTTGTCATGACAGCCTGACTGTTGCTTTAGGGGGACCTCATCAGAACGGTGAGGTTTGTCGGCGGGCGTTTTGGTCAGCTGACAGGACGAATCAGTTTGTCAGCAGCTGACGTCACGGTCTCCTTCCTGTGGGAGAGAAGAAGGCCGCTACTGCAGGAACGCTTCACCTCGCCGTGAATACTCAGCAGCGACGACGTGGCCAAAGCCGTCAGAACACCAAGTGTCACCAGATCCGTTTAAGTCTGTATGCAGGTAAAAGGTTTGAAGTCATAAATACGAGTCGGCAGCCCGACAGACTGAAACGTTCACGTCACAGAGGAAGAAACCGAACAAGGAAGATCTGACGCTGGACGTGTTTCTGTTTTTCATGAGGTTTTAAGTGACGTCATTGATGCTTTTCTATATTTTTGTATTTGATCTCGTTTCTTTGAGGCCACTCGACGTGTTGATTTGATTTTTTAACGTTGCAGAGGACCTGTTTGAATTCTTATGTTTGTATGAATCTGAAACATTTCAGTCCTAAACGAGTTTTATTCATATGCAGCTGTTGTGTTTCAGGTCTGTCCAATGGTTTTCACCTGAAGACTTCGCTACAGTTAGAAACTCAAAGCTAAATCAATCAATCAATAACAGAGATCGAAGTAGCAAAACGTTTGAGTTTTTCCATTCATTTTGTAATTCAATTATTGATCCGTTTGAAGACAGGATGAGGACATCTGATTATTAATTTTTGGAATTTGAATTCTTTTTTTCGTGTTTTGAGTTTTTTAAATGACAATTGAAATAATCAATTTGTAACAGGTTTTTAAAAGGAGTAGTTATTAACGGATTCTAATGAAACTACTGATCATAATCGGCAATAAACTGGCTCCTGACAGGAACATTTCCACCGGACGTTAAACCTGGCTGCCGTCAGACGGACCTCGAAGATCTGTTCTGTGCAAACGTTCTGATTGGATCAAAGTCTCTGAACAGCTGCACGTGAAGAAAACTGAAGTTTGAATCTGACGGGTTGAAAGCTGTGCTTTGTTTACAGAGTCAATGCGGCATTATCATCACCATCATTGCTATTATTACCATCATCATCGTTATT
>CM022485.1:686710-694536 GCA_011952105.1 Coreoperca whiteheadi
CTCGGGCGTGGACGGACAGTCGAAGCTCTGAGTCTTCCTGAGCTGCTGCCGTCTGCCGGAGAAGAAGGAGGAGGGGAAGGACCAGGCTGAGGAGGAGGCGGAGCTGGCAGAGGAGTCGAGGCGGGGGAGGCTGCGACTGGAGGAGCAGATATCCGCCTGGTCGGAGGACTCCGAGGAGGCGCTGCGGAACAGACGCTGGAGGAGCGGGGTGTGCTGGGGGGCAAGAGGGGAGGAGGTGGAGGGAGCAGGGTTGGAGTGCTCCTCAGGGGGGCAGGAGGAGGACAAGGAGGAGGTCTCGTGGACCCCCCACAGGCCTGACAGCCGTTTCCTGGAGGAGGCGGAGCTTCTGCTGGAGGCGGAGTCAGAGCGCTGTCTGTGGGCAGAGTCTCGTGTCCTGAGCGCTGCCTCCATCTTCCTGTCGAACATCATCTTGGTCTCCTCACACTTGGACCAGGCAAAGCTCCACTGACGGAGGCCTCGCTCGCCCTGCAGCTCGCATGCCACCGCCTTCATCTCCTGAAAACGCCCGTCTGGGATTGGTGGGTGCTGGCAGCGGTAGTCCTCCAGGCAGCCAATCACAGCCTGGCATTTGTCTGGCAGCGTGCACTCCTCCATACTGATACCAGCTAGGTGACGCATTCCCTCCAACGCCCAGCCATAGGCCTGCAGACACAGAGAGAGAGAGAGAGAGAGAGAGAGAGAGAGAATCAGCTGCAGTTCACATGACATCATACCAAGGGGGTGTGGTCTCAGGTTAACCTCTGACCTTTAACCCTGAATCTAAAGACACGTGAAGATTTTTAGGGGGATTTCTCTCCATGTAATTTATGAACCATGTGACCTGACTGCAACAAATACAAGGAAACAATTCACTCTGCTGAAATGATGTCTTTACTTCAGTGTACTGACTGGTTCAGCCAATCAGAACAACCGTCACATGGTAACGTGGCAGGAAGCGTATGGTGAATCACCTTCATATCTATGACAGCAGCAAATAACTGGCATTCTGTTGTTCATTTACTGTGAAGGCTGAACGGCTGAACGTAAACACCTCCAGTGGGTCTTGTCACGGCCCTGAGGTCGAATGGACAAGAGACACGAGCTGCTGAGCGTTTGTTTGTTTCTGCTTTAGAACGTCACGGCAGCTCATCGTAAAACCACAACAAATCTTCGCTTTAATTCTAGTAACGGAAAGAAATATCCCTCCCATCCTGAGGTACTAGTCGCCCCATACGTCCCGGTTTTGTGAATGACGGGTACACAAGTTCTAGTTGCTGCAGTGTCTCTGTTTGGCGTCAGAACCCATCAGCAGGTCGTTCCCTCAAACGTCCCTCCTTAACACCAAGATCTAAACTTAGGCTTCGTTCCGCTGGTCTAAACACAGGATCCGTTTCCTGTAAAGGGAGAGAGAAACGGATACTGAAACCGGTGTGAATCCAAATCAAGTCAGGGACTTGAACACAACGCAGCCACAAGCACCATCCGTCCAAAATGGTGACATGTGGAGAGCACATTCTGTCTGAACATCTGCACAAAGACTTTCCAATAAATCTAATTATTCAGCTCAATGAATGATAAAAGACAACCAAACCCCCTTGATTTCCCAAATACTGCAGCTATGGAAAGCATTATAAATGAAGCGCAGTCGCAGTGTGGAAGCTGTCCAGGATCGAACAGTCGGGATGTTGACCTGAATGCTGCTTCTCCAGGTTCAGTTCTGACTCTGGGGACAGAAAGAAAACCTGATCCTAGTACACCTGAGAGGTCCGGATGGTTCAGAACGTAGCAGATCAGACATTTTAAACCTTTAAACCTTGCAGTGCTTTATAAACCAACAGCAACAGTTTAAAATCAGTTCTTTGACAGGCAGGAAGCCAGACCTCAGAACTGGAGTGATGTGATCCACTTTCTTGTTCTTAGTGTGGACGCGTCAGCAGCGAACTGAATCAGCTGCAGCGGTCTGATCCAGTTTTTACAGAGACCCGTAAAGACACTGTTACAGTAGTCGAGTCCACTGAAGATCAATGCATGGACAAGTCCTTCCAAATCCTGCTGAGACATCAGTCCTCGAATCATGGAAGTATTCTTAAGGTGGTAGTAAGAGAAATATGATAGCTGGAGAAATGTGATGCTTGGTAAAGTTATTTCCCAATTAAAACCTGCAACCTGCACCTTAGATCCCATTCCCACATCCTTTTAAAACCGTTTACAGCTTTTTTGATGGAGATTTACTTAGCATTGTCACCTACCCTCTTCAGACGGGTGTCTTCCCTGCTGCTCTTCAGACCGCCATAGTTAAACCTCTTCCGAAGCGAAACAACTTAGGTGCCTTAACTGTGACAAATGTGTCAAAACTGGTTGAAGACCTAAAGCCACTGGTGGAAGTGGGCGGCGAGGGGGGTTTGGGGGACAGAAAATGGGAGTAGGGTGAGGGAAGAGGCGGGAGGTAAGTTTGGTTCCAGCAGTGAGCAGCTCTTTCATCTGAACTCCAGGAGGGGGGAGGAGGGAAAAGGGTGACCTGGATGGGGTTTGGGAGGCTGGGGACTCTTCCTCCCAGGGGGTGCACTGCGTTACGTCTTCCTCCTGTTGAGACTCCTCTGGTCTCTTGTCCTTGGCAGAGGGAACAGATGGGTGACGCAGGAAGGAAAATAAGTTAGACGAACTATTTTTCTCCTGACTTGCTGAGGCAGAGTCCGCCTCCCTTAAAAAGATGAATGGACGGTGCATGCAGTAGAGAGCCATGAGTTCAGTGCCAACGATTCTCTTCTGATTGGTGGAAGAGGGCCACTGATAAACACCTCAACATCCAGAGAGCTGACTGTTCAACAGATCAATAAAGTCCAGTTTCAGAACTTCAGACTGTTGGTTCACAGCATCATTGGTCCTTGGCAGTAGGATAGTTTCCACATTTGAGTGTGCAGCCGCGATATGCAGGATTCCTTGTCATGTCAGGGACCAGATCCTTGGGAAAGCAGAGTATTTTGGGGGTTTTACGCTTCTTGCATCTTTTACAGTGAAATCTCCCCCAGTCAGTCTTTAGGCCCAGTCATTAGCGTTCCCTGTAGCCTTTGACTTTCTGATTCACTCAGTCTTTACCCTGCTGGGTGGCGACGAGAGGTTATCGAGTTCATCAGACGGAGATCTAGGGTCCTGCAACAGTGGAGCCAATCTGTTGGACACCTGGTTGTTGGGGAGGTTTGTTGCTAACTCTCCCTTTCACAGCTGTCCTACTAAGAACAGGGGTTGAAGAGGCGCTCTGCCTGGACGATACTGCAGGCCAGCCAGTCGCACCACAGATCTCAGGGCGCTGGGCTCGGCCTGGTACTCGTCCTCCCATTCCACAGGGAGGACTACCACTGTTAGATTTATTACCCCGTACACAGCCCTCCTGTTTCCTGGTAGTCTTGTTGGTGCTAATTAGCCGTGTGTTAGCATGCTCTTGTCCACTGCCTTGAGGCCATGGTAAAGAGGCGTGCTAACTTAGCTTTAGCTTAGTATCCAGTCACTGCAGTACAGGCTTGTGATGTTGGTAGGCCGCACTCACGTAGTACTGACAAGGTTATTAGAGAGCTGAAGATATGCCAATAGCTTACTTCATCTGCATGTAGGAGCTGCTGCTCATAATTTCTAGCAGAAAAGAATGCGAGCAGCACAGCGTCTGCAGGAAGCAAGTATAACAGCATCAGGGAGCTTCAACACGGCAGCGAGCGCACTGAAAGGCGACGCTCAGACACCTCGAAATGCAATTAAGAACATTTTATCATTTCCAAATAAAATTTGCCTTAATATATCTGACAGTGTGATCGAGCCCATTGAGCCGTGTGGTAGTGAAGGGTGGGGTCCACACCCGCTGGGACAAACGTCCAACAGGATCTTTACCTGCAGACAGCAGCTGCAGCTGCAGAGCACAGTCAGGCAGGGACGCTCTGATAGTTAACAGACAGAGCGGGACTGCAGGCATCACGGTCGCACTCAGACGCTGAATAGCCTATAGATGATGATCGTTATTTATTAGCGAAGCCGTCTCACTCTGCTGGACTACAGCAACACTCAGTGGTGTTGCAGAGTGGAGCTTCTTCCCCTCACAGAGGATCTGTGGTCGAGTTCAGACGCACAGACAGACGAGTTCACTGTTCTGAATTTACAGTATTAATCAGGGTCAGCTGATCTGAGCTGCAGAGGCAGAGAGAAGAGAGATTACAGATACGTCAGCGCGGAATAACTTTATCCTCGGCTCATCGGCTCTCGACATCTCGGCCCTCATAAAGATACCAAACACACGCCCCGATTAACACACGTCACTGTTGTTATAACTGCGACTCCAGCTGAGTCCAGACAATGAAACCATATGGACAACACACACACACACACACACACACACACACAGTCGCTGCTGCAGTAGGCCACTGGGTCAGCTGTGTGTGCGTGTGTGTCGGCTGAGTGCTCTTCAAACTGATTAGCTGGTTAATGTGTCCTGATCACTGCAGCCGCTCAGTTCCCACACACACTGTGTGTGTGTGTGTGTGTGTGTGTGTGTGTGTAAGGGCTGACTCGGTCAGCTGAGTTAGGAGCTGTAGAGACAGCCGTCTCAGTGTCTGTGGGGGGGGCACAGCTGTCAATCATCGGTCCTGAGGAGGACAAGGATGGACAGGCGGAGTGGAAGAGCGCTGACCTGGTGTAACACGTATCTGTGTGTGTGTGTGTGTGCGTGTTCAACGGGGCCCCTTTGTTTACAGCGTTGCATCATATAACTACTGAAAGCTATCAGGAGAAGGAACACGTGAACAAACCTCAGCGTGATCAGATCGGCCTGAACCGACAGGAAGCTTCTCCGGGAAACCTTTACGTGACGTCAGCTTTGAGTTTCCAGGTCGGCTCATCCGCTAACATGGAGGGGGCGGGGCTTGTGACCTGTACCGCAGCCAGCCAGCAGGGGGCGACCCAGGTGTTCTGTCGGCCATCATTACATACAGTCTGTGGCCCTGTATGCACACTGTACCGGTGTCCATCGGACCGACCCATCGGTAGATGCCCCTCCAGGACGGAAGAGTTAACGAGCATCAACAAGACAAACATATCATTAACTCGTGTTGTTGTTGACGTCGGATGATGTCATAGGGACGTCATCAGGCTTGGAGGTCACAGAGGCTAAGGGTTGGGGCGACGTGCGACTTCCTCGGGTAATAGCCGCTCAGGATAGGTTGATGGTGATGATCTTCCATTATCGGGATCATCGTGAACATCCCGTCGAGTGACGCCAGCTGGTGCTTAACGGACGTTACTGTACTTGCCAAGTCAGGGCTAAATGACACGTCCCGACGCAGTTGATGAAACCGTCGTCCGTAGCCCCCGACATCCTGGTAGAGAGCCTGGTCTAAACAACGCAGGCAAAGAACAGACTCAATGTTCCCGTTCTGCAGGGGCACCTTCTTTAGGATGCTCGCTGTCCACTAAGACGACGGCTTTCTGAAACGCTCGTGAAACCGTAAAGCGAATCAGCACGTTTCAGAGCGTTCAGCACGTCGCGAGGGTTATCGGGACATTGGCTAGGACAGTCGTGACATGAAACGGTCACATCGTCCCACGCCTAGCAGGGACTACTGAAAGACCCTAACCAGGTGCATTATGGGAAATGCAGGATCCAGCTGCTCCAGGATCTCCACCTGCTCAGATTTGGACCCATCTGTTTTCAATGGGTCTCCTTTCTATAAGTGAAATACTTTAATCGATTAGTCGATGACCAAGACCGACGAAGAAGACGACATCCGTGGGACGGACTCATTGACCCGCTGCCCGAGCTCTACTGCGGGGGCTTCGGAACAAGAGGGGAGGGAGGCTCTGGTTGGTATTGTGCTGCAGAGACAGAAGGAGAGGAGGAGGACGGACCAGGACAGGCCCTGGTTTTTGGGAACAGTGGCTCTGCAGGAGTCCAGGCCTGGACCCAGTCACCCAAAGAGGGGGAGGAGGGGGACGAGGGGTCCTACTTTACACACCAACACAGTCACTGAGTCAATCAGCTGTTTAGGGTTCCCGAGAGAACGATCCGTTACCCAGAAACTAAAAACCATCCATCACTTAGACTTGAACCACCTTCATATAATCAACAGGACTGAAACTGACAGCTGCTGCTCGTGTTTTGTGGGCTCGTCCCTTTCTACATCATCACATTCTTATTATTGTCTTTGGCATTGTTCCATATCCAGCAGCATCACTAAGTGAACAGCTCCTGAACGCAGACACGCAGACACGTTAGGCTGTGGTGGGCTTTCACTCGGCTGCACCGAAGGTCTGCTGTTCTCTGTAAATGACCATCAGGCCTGAATCCAGACACACTCGACTCAACAGAGAAGAAGAAACAGTGTGTGCAGCCGGTTGGCTCAACCCTGTTGACTCGAGTGAATGTTTTCAGGTTAGTCCCCACACACACACACACACACACACACTGCAGTCCAATCATATCCGCCAGGTCTAATATCTAACCACCCTGTGACCTCCTCTCTCTCTGATTCGGGGTAGTGAACACGCTGTGCTGGTATGAAGTGTGTGTGTTGTCTCACCGAGACAAACCTCCATCACAGTGTTTAACTTCCTGCTATCTGAAGTCACTGGTGTTCTCCGAGAACACGGAACATCTGCAGTCAGACAGCGTCGCAGCACGAGGAGACGTCCTGCGAGAGCGGCTGAGCCCCAACCGCTTCCAAAGGTTCCAGCCTCAGGCCGACACGTGTCTTACAGACCGGCGACATTACAGACGGATATGTAGAGTCAACAATGACGCTTTGACTCTTAAACCACACACCCTCGTTTGTTCTTCTGTACTTGTGAGGTCCCTCGTCACTAGCCAGCAGCTCAGGTCCTGAGCCCAAGCCGTACCTTAATGCTGCATTCGACGTCAGCAGAAAACGTCCCGTCGCTCCAACTGTAGACCGATTACTCCAAGATGGCGCCGCCGCCGTTACCATTGAAACAGCCAACATTAGCTGCTGCTGCAGCGCTGCGTGTGTGATACGATCGTATCAGTGATTTATTCAGCTGTCAGATCAGAGGCTGATGATGTCACAGCCTAAACCATGGGACCTGAACGCAGCACACAGCAGGGATTCCCAACCTGGGAAGGGAAGCAACGTCACTGCAATCACCTCAAACGGTTAACGTGACCCTGACTCCTGCGAGGGCTAACGGGGAGACTCTCAGGCTGAAGGACTCCCAAACCCGAAGCTCCAAAGTAACGGTGCTCCTTCTACAACTTTAACATGTTTCAGACTCGCAGCATCACACACACACACACACACACACACACACACACGTCCAGCTACATACACAGCTAGCGTCCGTTAGCTCACTGAGATCCTGTTAACTTGGAAGGAAAATGAGTAATGCAAAACACACACACACACAGGAGTAGCTTTCAAATCAAAGTCCAACCGACCGCGACTTCACAACTGAATAACTAACACACACACACACACACACATTAACTACACAACGCCACACTATAAAGCTGTAGTGCTCCACGACACGGGTGTGTGTGTGTGTGTGTGTGTGTGTGTGTGTGTGCGTACCGTACCTCGGTGTGTTCTGGTGAAGCGCTGCAGCCCGACTGAAGGAAGCAGAGAGGGGCAGCCCGACCACACACACACACACACACACACACACACACACTGTGACCGCCCCCCTCCCCTCTCATTCACAGGCTGAATGGCAGATGGGCGGTCTCAGGAGGGGGGGGGGGGGGGGGGGCGACCCGCCACAAACACCTATCTGAGAGGGGGGCAAGGGGGGGGGAGGGGAAACCAGGCACCCAGGGTCCCCCCGGAACCCACCAC
>CM022485.1:706310-743470 GCA_011952105.1 Coreoperca whiteheadi
GGACCGTAGCCCCCACAGACAGAATGGTAGCCCCCACAGACTGGACATTAGCGCCCACGATCAGACAGATATACTCACGCAGGCACCTTGCTGGAGGTTCAGTAGGAACTGCTTCGCAGGCAACAGGAAGTGGATAAGGTAGCGCACAGTGTCTCCTCTGTAGCAGCTCTCCACCACGTTGAGGACCTGGCCGAGGACAGTCGGGGATGTGGCCTGGAAGGGCGGGTAGAGGGCTGACAGAGCAGCCTGGATGCACCGGTCCAAAGATTCAGAGTCCTGGGAGGTCAAGGACAAAGACAGACGAGGGTCAGACTTTAACAGCCTGTTTTACACGCTTCTCTACGGGCCAGCGCATGTTCCAGAGTAATCTTCAAAAAGGTCACGAGAGTTCAGGTTCAAAATAAAGCAACAGGAGTTATGAATAGAAGATCAGATAAGAGGAAATTACTTCTCGAGAGAGCGGGATGCTTTTTCAGGCTTTCCCTGCCCTTTATTGTGTTGTATAGCATTTTTGTGCATGTAAAAGGTGTAAAAGTCACAAAGCCCAAAGGCAACACCCCCATGTGAAAGGGACTCCTCTGAACAGAAATCTCGGCCTGACAACAGCCTTGTTCCGTGCTTTGGTTCCGTTGGAATAATGTTCCATGAAGTACCAGTCAATAGTAGATTACCTGCATGTGACAGCTGAATTTACCTAAAATATAGACAGGCATCTCTCTGAGAAATCCCAACTGTTGCTCTGAGGAAACAGTGGATTATTGTTTGGGTGTGGCTCTGCTCAGGACGACTCTTCAGCTCTTTGGAGGTTGTTCAGTTCGTCTCGCAGTTAGTTTCTTGATGGGCAGATGGCTTTTCTTGTTGCTAAAGTAACCGCTAACTCCTGCTAACCTCAGCTACCGTTAGCTCTGAAAGGACCACTAGCTGCATAGCTAACTGAGCTCCTTTGAAGCCATCTGTCCATCAGTAAACTCACCGAGAGCTGAGGCAGAGCAGCCGGAGGACTTCAGAGGAAAAACCAGATAATATTTGCTCCTTATAATGTGATCTAGTTTTACCAAAACCAATGAATAAAGCTATAATAAAGCTCACCCTCTTCCAAAGATAGAGCTGGAAATGAGCATAAGATAAGATCTTCATTGATCCCAATGGGAAATCGGAGCCAATTTATAGTCATGCTGGTTATGGTTGTCGGGCGTCCTCTAACCCGAAACACCCAAAAAGGCTAGGCTAGCTCAGGGCTTTCTGTAGCCGATGGTTTGGGTTAGTCCGGGCTTCCTTAGTA
Organism: Coreoperca whiteheadi; assembly: GCA_011952105.1. Classification (NCBI taxonomy): domain Eukaryota; kingdom Metazoa; phylum Chordata; class Actinopteri; order Centrarchiformes; family Sinipercidae; genus Coreoperca; species Coreoperca whiteheadi. The sequence continues at coordinate 707,593 of CM022485.1, forward strand.
AAAGCTAAACAAGAACAGCAAAAGTCAACATGTCTGTGTTTCGAGGCTTAAAAACACCACACCTCCGCAGCACATTCCAGTCACACAATTCAAACATTTCTCCTGAGCACTGAGCTGCAGTTAGAGCAGAGAGATGAACAGAACAGTCCAGAGTCCTGCAGCTGTTACCAGCCGGCACACTTGTGCCCATGTTACGGTACGCCAGCGTACGGGCGGCGGCTGGCCGCCTGCTGCTCTCAGGCCTGTTGTCAGCACGTGTTTGGTCTTTGAGTGCACAGGCAGAAACAAGTTCGACATTTCAGGCTAACGCCCGGCCGGCCCTGGGGGTGTGGCTGGGAGGCCCCGTCTGCCGTGGTGAGAGCAGCACTGTAACTGTATCCACTGGTCTGCAGGCAGCAGAGACGGGTCGGGTATAAATATCAGCCGGCACCCGTCGCCTGGCTCCAGCCTGCTCTCCGTCACCGGCTCAGTCTGTTTCAGACAATTCAAGGCTGACTTTAGTAGCACTGACTATTTGAGAATATGATGAGTCCAGGTTCCCTCCTCATCCGCTTCTTTAAGATGATAAAACCTTATAACCACACTGACTGATAGAAGCCGTGGCTCCACTGCTCAACTTCTACTTCTTATTCTGGAAATGTCTCTCAGAGCAATCCCACAATTAAACTCCATGTTTGACGGAGGACGGTGAACATGCACTCAGCATGTTTCCACACCAAACGTAGGAGTAAATGTCCCTGTTAATACCCATATTGATTCATATATTATACATGTGATGTCCCCTCAAAGAGCAGCCTAGGAGAAAGTGGAAACTAGAGAAAAATTATCCAACATCACACAAACCTGTATGTTTTAATGTTGCTCCACAATGAACTGAACGGTTTAACAAGACCTAGTCCAAATGTTTAAAAAGAACATTTGAAAATCAGTTGAACTTACTATTTGATTGTGAATCATCACACTGAATCTTTTACTTTCCTTAGAACGTCAGTATTGAACCTGCAAACAGTCTCCATAAACACATAGGAACTTTGGGCCAGTTTCAAAGGCCCACAGCACGTAATAGGATGAAGATACAGACAAGTTTGCATTTAGTTTGTTAGTTTTAGTTTAGTTCGTTTCGCTGCAAAGAGGCTTATCACGCCCCCACGGATGGGAGAGGAGACTCCATGTTGAGAGCTACGAGATACAGAGAGAATAGAAAAGTTTTCATTGCTCAGATTCTAAATATATACATTTATTTATGAACAAACCCTGAAGTGGGCTTATTCGGAACACCGTACCAAAGGCTTCGTTGGGTACCCACTAAGCCCACGCCAGATCTTAGGAAAACATTAGCAATTGGTGTAAATGAATTACTGACACTTCAAATGAGAGCTTAGACTTTCATTTGAACTAAAATGTTCTCACTTAAATTGGGGCAGTATATATTAAACGTCTGGGAAGCAGATTTGATGGGGTTAACTGTCTGAATTATAGAGCTGATTCAACAGCTGACGTCAAAATGAGGGAGGAACCTGGTCCAAAGGTCCAAAGATCCCCATTGAAAAAGTCAAGTGGGTTTAAGGGAACATCTGTGAATTTAAGGTTATTTCACTCCACACACGACATTAAAAAACAACTATATGAACTAAATCTATGAACGGTGCTGACACAAGATAAAAAGTATGAATTGATCATGGAATTAGCTATACTCCCTTACATCCAGACAGTGTGATGTCTCTGCAAGCGTCCCCTTTAAGCTCAGCAGGTAGAAATGTTCATTCAAAAAATGAAGCTAAACATGCACAGTTACTGAAATACCTGGTCGCTCATTATTTATTTTAGTTTGGCCTTTGGGCAACTCACTTACAGCACTGGCGTTAACTTGCTACAGCAGCTATAACCTGCTGCTGGCGATGCTGCGTTTGTCATTTCAACCAGCAAAAGCAGCAGTCAGAGCTAAAGGTGAGAAGCTAACTGAGTGACCGGCAGATGGACAGGTTGACAGCTTAGCGGACATGTGGATCAACCTGGAAGTGAAACAGGCCGGCACCACGGCCAGCGCTCTGCTTCGGTCTCTGCTGAGCCGAACGTTCTGGATGCACACACAACAACTGGCAGCCAAATGCAGAGCTGAGGCCAATGTTAGCAGCAGGATATCAGATGACAGTGGGCCTGCTGAGAGGCACGATGGCCCACAGACACAGACGGATCATGAGTTCAAACTGCTGACGCAAGCAAAGACAGAACCTCTTTTGGCTCAGAGCGGGTGCTACAGCCAACACCAGCAGCGCTCCGACAGTTTAAAAGAGGGTTACGACAGGAACAAATGGAAACACAAACACAGAGAAAGTGAAAAGACGCAGAGAACATGCAGGATCTTTAAAGCCAATAACTGCAGCTATGCACAGACCCGTCACGCCGAAACACCAGCGTAGGCCTGTTTAGCACCCGTTTGTATTAGGCCTGCACCATATCAGGGAAATCGGCCATGTGTGATATCTTTGTTCACTATTGCCATCACGACATGACTTGAAGTGTGTATATGAGCTATACAGTTACCAAGTCAGCCTGGTTGTCTTTAAATCCAGAACAGGATTAGAACTGAATACAGTTCTAACACAGCAAAGTCACCATATAAACTCAATATCATCTCACTGGATGCGGTCAGTATCTCTGCCGCTTCACTGCAGGTAGGTCACCTGGCGGAGGGAGGGGGGGCTGCTTTGTCTCAGCCAGCAGGAAGTTTACAAAGAGGTGTGAAGGTTTGTGGCAAGCTAAGCTAAGCAGAAGAGACTATCTACATGAGTCTGCAGACAGAGCAGATTCAAATATCAGTTGACACGTTTTCTGAAAAGAGATAAGGGCGTTTTGGTCGACAGATCACATCGGGCTCCCCAACCAGAGAGCTCAGACAGCAAACCCCGAGCCTATCAGCAAACTGCACTATAATCTGTTTCTAATTGTACTCAGCAACACGGGAAGTCCAAGAAGTGCTCAAGAAGTGCTGGGTGATGGGCGCCGCCTAAACTTTTCCTTAATATTTCATTTTAATTTAGTTACATTTATAGAGGAGAAGAGCAATTAGCTAGACCAGTGTTTCCTCATAATGTGTGGATATCCTTGTGTTCTTATTTGTGACTGGGGAGGGAAACCATTACACCAGCAGGCTTTGCTCTGATCCCCCCATAACAGAATACTTGAATAAATCAGGTGGCTGTCGGGTCACCTTTGTGAGTTGGAACGTTAAATCCTGAAACCACCCAGTGAAGCGTAAAACGGCACTTTCACATTTGAATCAAGTCAATGTAGCCATTGCTTTCCTTCAAGAAACCCACTTAAGCACCTTTGATCATTCTAGGCTAAGAGGAGGTTGGGTGGGTCACTTTTATCTTTCTAACTTTCACTCCAAATGCAGAGGAGCTGCAACCCTTATGAAGAAGAACGTCCCATTTGTTTTACGAGTCGAGGCAGAACGCACTGGTCGCCACATAATAGTTGTAGGAAAATTACTATAGATACACATCACCTTATACTAGACGGTGATGTGAACGGTGTCACTATGGCTCCATCTAGTGCAGCCCTGGCAGTTCAATGTTTCTTCATACATATGGGATAGCTGATACTTGGCGCTTTGTTAGCCCTAAACGTACTCTTTCTACTCAAAATACATCCACACACAGATGCTTTTTCTCTAGACAGCGAATTACTTCCGTTAATCAGAGAGCGTGAACATCAGGCAGTAGTGATATTGGCCCGTGCTCTATTGTTGACGACCTGATGTATACCAGCTACACTCTAGCTACCGCCCATGGCGTCTCAACACGCTACTCCTCTCCGACGTACTTTCATTTATTCCAGCAGAAATAACTGAGTATCTTGCGCGTAACCTAACCCCAGGAATGTCCTCTTCAGTCCTTGGGAATCAATGAAAACATATCTTAGGGGTCAAATTATATCATATAGTGCCCAAATCTAAGACCAATGAATACGGTAGCAGGAAGGTTCTGGCTCATCAGCTAAGGCAAAAGAATGCTGATCAACCTATGGTCACGATAAACAACGAGATGGGCATTAAACTCACGGACCCCTTAGAGATCAGTAATGTTTCCATACATTATTTAAAGCTTTATACCTCAGAATCCAATAATGAGGAATCTTTGTTTGATCCTGTCTTTAGCAGCCGCTCCCATTATTGACTAAAAACTGCCCATTCTCAAAAGGAGGATTTATTATTGCAACCAATTCCACGCAAAGCGGGAAATGCCCTGGACGGGTTTCCCAGGGAGTTCTTTATCACATTTGCCACTGAAGCCACGCATTTGATTGGGTGGAGTGGGATTATTATTCTACACCCTAATAAGATTTGAAGCAAAGGTTACAATCATGGATTCAGGTTCTCTACTCATCTCCTCTAGCAGCAAGTCGTACAAACAATTTTACGTCCTTTTCACTAAGTCGAGGGACTGGACAAGGCTGCCCTTTATCGCCACTAGTGATTACGCTACGTGATGACATTTCAATAGCAGGTATACATAGCAAGAATTATGAACATAAAGTATCACTATACACAAATGATGTGCTCCTGTACCCATCTGAACCGTTAAGCAGCCTGCCACAAACGCTCACCTTACTACATAGATTTGGGAAAATATCGGGTTATAAAATAAACACACAAAAGCTCATTACCCTTTAAATAAGTCAAAGTACATTTTAGTCGTTAAAAAGGATCACACATAATGTTAAACATCTTTACAAAGCTACATTTTCCCCCACTTGTAGGTTCCCTTAAACAAGACTTTGAACTGTGGACCGTAGTGTCATTATCATTCGGGGGAAGAATTAACACCATTAAAATGAACGGGATTTTTATATCTGATCCAATGTATACCTATCTTTGACAAAATCCTTTTTGTTGCCGATAGAAAGCGAGATTAGTCAAATTTACACCAAATATTGATCCTAATTGTGGTCGCTGTGCAACGACACCAGCCACTCTCTCACATATGTTTTGGCTCTGCCCCTAGTTAAATTCTTTTTGCCATAACCGTAATATTTGGCGTGGTGCCGCAGGACCTCTGTCTCAACCAATGCAGCAAAAACATGATAACCTTTGCCACGCACCGAGCTAGGAGACTTATTCTTCTTAAATGGAAAGAAAACGTTCCTCCACCTTTCAACCTATGGATTACAGATCCGTTATGCTACAAGAGGCCGTGGCCTCAACTTTTACGCCATTTGGCAAGCGGCTCTCGACGGTCGGACCAGCATGTTGCTCGGTAGCTCGCTGCCATCAGTGTGTGAAAGAGAGGCATGTAAAGTGCTTGGATGATTTGTTTTTCCACAGGGTCACAGCATATGCACAATAATATCCCGTGTCAGTTAAAGAACACTGAAAAGCAGCTCTGATGGAAAAATAAATATACGGGGAATAAAGGTCGACTGCAACACACAAAATGTTAATCCAACTGTAGGAATGAGAGTATATAAAGGTGAGGATTATAGTATTACGACTACAGCTTTGACTTGGTTTTGAGAGGGTGAGGGGGGGGCGAGGAGGCACATCAAAGCAGGCTGAGTGAGGTTCCCATGGGATGCTGGAAGAGGCCACCCACTGTGAGGCCTCGCTGAATAATAACTTCATTATGCTCCACAGACCACAGCTCTGTCACTGCTATTTAGCTTTACAGTGTTTCACTTAGCTCTTATTTCAAGTACAACCGCAGAAAAAGCTTCATTCCCGAGATCACCGGCAATACAAACACCAATTACAAGGAGGTCAAAGGTCAGAGGTCAAACAGTGGCTCTAAAGCTCCTTCAGACAGAGCAGCGAGGGGCTTTCACACCTGCCTCATTCAGTTCGGTAGAGTTCGTTTCCCCCTTGGTGCGGCTCGTGTGGACGGGTGTGACGGCAGCAGTCGTACTCAGGTGTGCACCAAACAAGAGGTGGTCTCTAGCATATGATGACCTGGCTACAAGCCACATCTGGTTTCTTGGAACCAGATGTGACTAAATTTGGATGAGTGCGGAGCTAGCTAGCTTGCTTAGCAAGTTGCAGTCTTAATTCATGTTAGCTGTGATATTAAATGTGATGCTAATTTTGATTAGCAAACAGCACTAGGTAGGTAGCACTGAGACCATGACCTCATTAGGAAGCTGTTTACTGAGCTAGTAAATCAAGAAGACTTCTACACTCGGACTTCTTTTTGCAACCAGTGGAGTCGCCCCCTGCTGGCCATTAGAGAGAATGCAGGTTTAAGGCTCTTTTCTTTCACACAGTCTGAGTTGAGCAAAACTCCTATTGAGCTGTAAACTGAAACTAACCATAAGTAGATTCAGCTCACTGTTGGTCTGCAGTAGAAACAGCATTATACTGCAGTGAGTGCAGATTACTTTGGTATTGTGAACCTGGGCAGGAGAGACCAGACAAACCTGATCATGTCTCAATAGCAGAGGATAAACAGTGTGATCACGCCAAATATTTCAGGACATTCCAGCGCAGACAGAACAACAAGACAGGATTTAAGTGAAACATTATTCATTATTAGAACTCTTCTCCCATGTCCACTGCCTACAGGGACAAAGGTCAGCGGTTTTTAAACCCTTGTGTTTTGTGATCAGTTGGTGAGGTTATTTCACCTGAGCCTGAAGCATCGGGTTGCTATGGTTACCTGCAGTTTATTTACAGTTCCCAAATGGGAGGAGCTGACCGACAGTTTGAATCATCAGGACACGAACAGCTGAGTTAGAAAACATCTGCTGCAGCGCTGCAGGGAGCCTGCGGACACAAAACCTGAAAACTACAACTCCCAGGGTGCATTTCACTCACAAACAGCCAATCACAGAGCCTCACATTCTGCTAATGGTGAGCTAAAGCTGAAGACAAAAGTTTGTAGACACCTGATCAAACATCCCGCAGTTTGAATCAGCTCACAGGCAGATTCTGGATCAGTTTCAGGTGAAGTCAGTAACTGTGGTGCTGTCTGACTGGCTTCCTCACCATAGCAACAGCAGCCGAGGCACATGGGTATTGTAGTAATTAGAGACAGAAAGAAACAGATTAGTCAGAAACAAAGTGTCACTAATTCCAAGTGGTCTGGTCCAGACTGGAGGTTCACGTTCTGGTCGGTCCGCTCCCCAACATTAAAGGAAGGGCTGAAATGAGACTTTAAGTTGGGAAAAATATTGCAGGAAACAACTGGTGCTTAAACTACTGACCAGAACCGCGTAAGAGGAGTCTACATTTATGATTTAAACGGACTGAAGTTGCGGTAGAACTGAAAACCGACACGTTTTAAATACTTCAACACAATGGCAGCGTGCTGTACTGTATGTGTCTCTGGTCCTCAGCAGCTGCAGGACTCCTGTGAAATGTCCTGACCTTCAGACTAAACCCCAAAACACATCCAGGGTTTGGGATGCGGAGGGTGCAGCAAAGGTTGCTGTTTAGTCATCCAGATGGAGCCTCTAAGATAAACTAATCCAATCTCTCAGGTTGTGCTGGTTTTAATGAATAGTCAGTGGCAGCCTCGCTCTCCCTGGAGGGCCATGATTCATCCACCCATCTGTTCAGCTGACTGCTGATGGACAAACTAGTTCCTGTTGGGTGTGGAGGATGAGGGTGCAGCAAATAACAGGGTCACTGTCTGGCCCCATTCAGACAGGAGCCTAAGGCATTCAGGTTACTCCATATCTATAAATAGATATTTGGCTGATTAAACACGCCTTTAACCCTGGTCTCACATGTTTAAACACCCACACCATAACAGGGGTCATGGTTTCCAAAAAGCAGGGGTCCCGACCTTCTTAGTAACCAATCATGGTGGCACGGCACGAGAAGGGAGGAGCTCTGGAGGCGAGGGACCCACAGGAGACATGACCTTTGATCCCCACAATTGAACACAGTGACAGAACAGGCCAGCTGTCTACAGGCCGAAAACTACAGGCGCATAACAAGGCGCTGTGGTGGAGGCTGTCAGGACATATACAGATATTTATATCCACTGGAACCAGCCAAACACCTCGCAGTAAAACTAAAGATTGCAATGTTACGGTGCTTACTGCGGACCCGCTACTGTCAATACGACTGGCATATGCACATCATGCATCGCTCAAAGGACTGGAGCCACCTGTTATATGATGGCGTTCTTCTTTCCTCCAGTAACGGCTATTTCAACACAGTATAATTACTTCCATTTGAAAGAGTTTTAGAATCATTAAAACTTTCGTTTAGTCCACGTCCCCACAGTTGTTGCATGACAGGACAAAACTGGTGGAACCATTTTCTCCACAAAATACTTTGATTTTTAAGTTGTTTTCCAGTCCAAAAAAGCGTAACTGACCTCAGATCAGTTTTGAACCACAACTGTGCAACTGGGCTCTAAATATTTAGTTGTCCTTTGGGCCGTCTGCAGAGTGCTGAACAGGTTTAAAGTGGGACGTGTCCACACGGTGTTCAGATCCAGCAGCGCTAACCCTCGACCGACCTCCTGTTTCTGTTGTGAAGCTTTAAAAGAGCTCTGCTGAAGCAGCACGCCTGTTGATGGCAGCTTCCCGTTTAAATCTGCACTTCCTGTTTCTTTTACCAATGACTGCGGATTTCTTATCTTATTTAACTGTTTCAGTTGTCAGTCTGGTGTAACTTTTGCACAGTGTTTTGTTCTCCGTGTACAAACCAAGCCCTTCAAACATCTATTTGTAAAGAGGACTTTCTACAACCTAAAAGCATGAAAGACCATGGAAAAACACAGTCTTCCTCTGTACCGAATCAAGCCTTAGCGGCAGGCCACTCCACACCTTTGATCCGCAGCGTATGTTGCCCCAGGTCCACAGTCCATATCCCAGAGACTCTCAGTGGCTGGGCCACGACCCGGTAGCCAACACTGACAGACCAGTAACGGGTCATTGCCCAGGTCACTGAAAATGATGTGATCTGACAAGAACTCATCATCCATTTCGTTTCATTCTGCCATCAGGTTTCTGACTGAATTAACATTAATTAGTGAAAGCTGATATTTTTGTCATCGTAAGCGCTGAAAGCAGCGGCTGAACATGAGCAGCTGCTTCCTGAATGTTTTCTAGTCTGAGACTTGGAAGCGTTTCTCCGTCACAAAAACATGTGACTAGATGAAACAGAAAGAAAGACACACCGTAAGTCTCAGTTTAACACCTGGGGTACTAAACTGAGGTAAGCGTATTGTCTCATTTCCAGTCACCGGTGTTCGTGTGTTACTGGTAGCGTGCTAGCTACTAACAAATAGCTAACAGTGGCTAGGAACCATGTATTCCTGTAGCCCTCAGTAGTAACGACTTCATGAGCTTATTTAATAACAGTTTAACTATTGGAGAAAAAAATCGATCACGTTCTGCCCTCAGCTGGTACGCGCTATCTTCAAACACAGGAACCTTAGAAAGAGCTGTGAAACCTGCTTCTCTCCTGTTGACCGTCAACTAACCTCAACGATTTGTTCATCTAAACCATCAATCTGCCTCTTAGACCGTATCCCAACTCGGCTGGTTAAAGATGTTCTACCATTAGTAGTAGAACGTTTGTAGATATGATTAATCTGTCTTTACTGACAGGTTATGTACCACAGTCTTTTAAAGTAGCTGTTATTAAACCTCTCCTTAAAAAGCCCACTCTCGATCCAGGGGTTTTAGCCAACTATAGACCTATATCTAACCTTCCCTTTATCTCTAAGATCCTTGAGAAAACTGATGCTAATCAGTTATGTGACTTTCTAAATAACAATAGTATATTTGAGGATTTCCAGTCAGGTTTTAGAGTGCATCATAGCACAGAAACAGCACTGGTGAAAATTACAAATGACCTTTTAATTGCATCAGACAATGGACTTGTCTCTGTACTTGTCATGTTAGATCTTAGTGCTGCATTCGACACCATTGCCCATCACATCCTATTAGAGGGACTGGAACATCTGATCAGAATTAAAGGAAACGTCTTAAACTGGTTTAAATCCTATCTATCAGACCGATCTCAGTTTATACATGTTAACGATGAATCACGGAGTTCCACAAGATTCTGTGTTTGGACCAATTCTAGTTACATTATATATGCTTCCTTTGGGCAATATTATTAGGAAACACTCCATAAAGTTTCATTGTTACACAATTATATCTATCAATTAAACCAGATGACGCTAATCAGTTAGTTAAACACTGCAGCACGTGTACTGACAGGAACTAGGAAAAGAGATCATATTTCTCCAATATTATCTTCTCTGCACTGGCTCCCTGTGAAATCCTTCTCCTCACCTACAAAGCTCTTAATGGTCAGGCACCATCGTATCTTACAGAGCTCATAGTGCCTTATTACCCCACTAGAACACTGCGCTCTCAGAATGCAGGGTTTCTTGTGGTTCCTAGAGTCTCCAACAGTAGAACAGGAGCCAGAGCCTTCAGCTATCAAGCTCCTCCTCTGTAGAATCAGATCCCAGTTCGGGTTCTGGAGGCAGACTCCATCACCACATTTAAGAGTAGGCTAAAGACTTATGCCATTCAGATGTTTATAGCATTAATATCTGGTTCTTTCTCACAGCATCAACAACAGTTTGTGTTTGAGCTTTATTTTTCTGGCATTGTTGCCTTTAATGTGCAGATGTTTTCAGCCGAAACACATTGCAGACATCATCATTGAATGTTATTTGAAAGAAAACACACCCACATGGCTGAAAGCTTGGCCTTGTTAAGCTCATCTGCTCTGACTCGTGTTGTTGATTGCAGCGTGGAGATAAAACCATATCATTTATTTTTCTTCAGTGTTGTGTTGCAGAGATGAGGCTGACCAATGATGGTCCACCCTGGAACAAAACAGGTTGTTTTTGAAAGTCACAGATGGCTGAACCTGTTTTTATGTAAGTAACCAGGTTACAGTCTGTTTTATCCAGATTGTAAATCAGAGTTCCAGGCCGACGCAGCGTCTTCTATCACTGATACAGTTAAAACAAGAAAGCCGTGCTTCCAAAACAAGGTTGGGGAGAAATGTGATTACTGACCTGCTGCATGTTGACGTGGATTCACAGTAACCAGGTCACCACAGTGTGATGCCGTTCACTAGGTTAATGGATAGTTTACAGTCGACTGACAAACGCGAGAGATAATGGGATGAGGACAGCTGATGCACACCTGTTTTCACTGCCACTGACGGCACAACACACATAAAACCACACACCAGAACTTGTGTTCTGTTATCTGCACAACCTGACTGATAAACTGAAACACTGGACTGAAATTAACCGTTTAACACAAAACAAACGTTTATGTAGTGAAAAGAGAGGGAAGCAGCTTTTCAATATTCAAACTTGGTCCCAAAATACTATCAGAGCTCGTTAACGTTTCCACCGCGAGCCTCTATAACGGGGCTGAGCGCTCTCAGGAGTACAGCCTTAAATGGGCGACATGCTGTTTCACACGGCACAGATATCATCGGATGACCTCGGGTGAAATATGGCGGCCATTAGCGGAGGAATTTTGACTTTACAGATTAGAATCAGAAATACTTTATTGGTCCCCGAGGGGAAACTCTTCTACAGATTACACAGGATTAAGAACACAGACGAGCTCTCGGTTTTCTTAATTATTATAAATCGAACGAGGTCTGCTGCTAATACGAGTCCCTTGTAAAAAGGAACTTTGTCTGAGGAAGTTCCACTGGTGGTGTCCAAACTTTTCTTGCATGAAATTTAAAATTCCCCATTTCCCTACGTGATGAATTTGCTGGTTTCCAGGTCTATTTGCGGTTACCTGCTGCAGCTTGTTTAAAGACAGAGTGAAGTTCCATCTGTCTGATGTTATCTCATGCCTTCACTCTAAATGTTGGGCGCTCCGGGGGAAACGTGAGGCCAGACAGCGTACCAGGCTGCGGTGCTTCCACATATAAAGGTTACAGGAATGTTACAGACACCAACGTGTCAGAACACATCCAGTCATTCCCAGAGCACATTCAGCATCAACGCACAGTCTGTTACTGTAGTTAGAGTATGAGGACACTAGGCAGACTCATCTCAGTAGGGACGTCTGTCCACAGTGAAACACCTGAACAATGTGAGGACAGGTAGATCCCTTCTTCTTCGTCTCTTCTCAATTAACAAAAAGCAAAACTGCATCACAGCCAACAGACAGGTGAGGACAGAGAGAGAGAGAGACAGACCGACCGACCGGTGAGGACAGAGAGAGCGAGAGAGAGCGAGAGCGAGAGAGAGCAACCGACAGGTGAGGACAGAGAGAGCGAGAGAGAGCGAGAGCGAGAGAGAGCAACCGACAGGTGAGGACAGAGAGAGCGAGAGAGAGCGAGAGCGAGAGCGACCGACAGGTGAGGACAGAGAGAGAGAGAGAGAGAGAGAGCGAGAGCGACCGACAGGTGAGGACAGAGAGAGAGAGAGAGAGAGAGAGCGAGAGCGACCGACAGGGGAGGACAGAGAGAGAGAGAGAGAGCGAGCGACCGACAGGTGAGGACAGAGAGAGAGAGCGAGAGCGAGAGTGAGAGCGAGAGCGACCGACAGACGAGGAGAGCGAGAGCGAGATCAGTCAGACGGCAGATTGCAGCTCTTCACACTGCCGGTTCTCTTTCGCCAAGCACTTCACTTTGTTAAACATTTGAACGGTTATTTTCACATTTCCTTTGTGAGAAGTTGTGGATGGAACCAAAAGAAGCGCTGCATGCGTTACCCCTCTGCTAAAAGGTGGAGTTAAAACCCTGCAGACGACTGAGTGGTCAGAGTCTCGTCGTCTGCGCTCACGTAGGAGTCCCGACCTCTCCTGTTTTTTGATCAGTATTTAGTCTCACTGCCTGCAGCCCTTTCTCAAACAAAGCTAGTGTCCTTGCTGGAGGCTAATAAACAAACCTGTGTGTTGTGAGCGGCAGGAAGGAGCAGAGGAATGCACCTCCTCAGGACCAAGACAAGTCTTTCCCAGTACCTGCAGAAGGGAAGGGCGTTAGCCTTTTTAACAGTACCGTCTGCGGTAAACAGATCTAGGGTTGAGGTCGCCTACGGGTGGGTACGAGTTGGGAACGGGTGTCAAGGCTACTATTCCGAAATGCGGCTTTTGTTTCTGCCTCCTCTTGTGTGTTTTCACAGGAGTTCACACCTTCATGAGAGCGGGCAGCAGCTGATGGGGGGTGAAGCCTCTCACCATGAGGGGAAGACAAAGACGTCCAAACCTCACGGGCTGTTTGGAGGCGGGCGCCAGAGAGCTGAGACTGATAGCAGAGCGATGACCTTGACACACAGCGAGTTTCTAAAACAGGAGATTAGATTGGAGCGTTTCTCAGAGCAGAGAGCCGACAGGCTGCTGACGCTCAACTCTTAAAGAGCCTCTGAATGGTTCCTAATGCTGTGCAGAAGCTGAGCCAGCTGTGCAGCGCGGGGACACACAGAGCCCGACTTCAAGGCCTTTGTAGAAATGAAGAGGTCAGGCCTCGGCCCCTCCAGGACCTGCTGTGATTTAAGCACCGAGCTAATCTCCAACCACCGAGAGGCTCAGAGGGGCTGCAGGAACGCTCCATATCAACGAGGCCAAGAACTCGGAATCTCAGGATAAGAAGCGAGATGTGAGCTGGAAAATGTTTCAGCCTTTTAGGGAAAAGAGCTGAAAAAAGTTCAAACCGAGGTGATCAAACAGACACGGAGTGATGTCTGAGGTGAAGCTCGGTCACAGCTGACCACCATCTTCTCTCTGATAAAGAGTCTCCATGCAACACAGCAGAAAGTCATCATTACCTCCACATGAAAGGCTGGACCGATCGCAACACCTGGCTTCTGGTGTCTGCTCCCAGTTCACTGCTGACGACATGAAGATCAGACGTGAGAGACATCTGGTGATCACGGTTGTACCTTTAAATTCCAGCCTACAGACATCTGACAGACATCAGGAAGGAAGTTGTGGCGTTTTACTCTGCAGGCTGTGACACCGTGAGCTCAGCTGGCGGCGTTAGGTCCGATTTTATACAAAGAAAAATGTAAAAGACATCAGTCATTGGAAAGTATTGATGGTGCTCTGACAATTGGTTTTTTCAAACAAGCCTCCATAAACTATGAATTTAAATCCTCGTTAAATAGGTGGAGCTGGAATCCCCGATCCATCTCTCTCTCCTGATACCAACTCCAACACCTCTGGTGCTGAGTCATGCTCACTGGCTACGGTCGGTTGCAGCTCGCATCGTTCGTGGCAAAAGAGCAAAGCTCTCTTAGATTTGCTTCTTCTTGTTTGGATGGAGCAACACGGCTCAGATGATAGCAAAAGATGTATTTTGCCTCTGTGAGTAAATCCAAGGCAATTCTACTGAAGTGAGTTGAATTCAATCTCAAACCTTGCTGTTATCAATAATCCAAAATACAATCAACGCACTCACCTGCTGTGTTTAACAGCCAGTTAGAGACCGGTAAAGGAAGTCATGCTCCCTCTGCCCGCTGTTGTTTACAGCAGTGGTTCCATAAGTGGGGTCCGAGGCCCCCAGGGGTCCGTGAGTGGCTTCCAGGGGGCCCACAAAAAGGGGAATCGTTTATTTGCACTCTAATGAGCAACCCATTGACCATTTAGGTCTTGGGTTTCTTGTACTTTCTGTAATAAAACATCAAAAGCAAAAACCCGATCAGATGGGGGTCCATGGTCAAATTCACATCAGGTTAGGGGCCCTTGACGTGAAACGGTTTGAGAACCACTGGTTAACAGTATATTATTCCAATGGAGGTGTCCGCTAATACGACGACTCTACTTTCTGTTTCTATGGTTACCGCTCTGAATCCGGCAGCGTGTACTGTATTAATGGCCGGCAAGCTATTTCAGCATTTTGCAGAGAAACCGAGACTGAGAGATGTTAAAGATAAAAGATGCAGGATATTTTACGCATGGACCAGGTACAGAAACAGGGAACACACCTGTTGATGCCGATGTCATTCAGCGCCACATTGGTCTTCGGTTGTTTCGTTAGTCTACGTCATCAACAACAAGCCTCCTTGCCTCGATTGAGGCAGGCCGCAGCAGGAAGACGACAGACAACACTGTCTCATTGCGAGTCTAAGACCAGGACTTTGTAGTCCATCGCCCCGGGACTGTCCTGGCCGAGAGGCAGCGTGAAAACAGCTTCCATCAGGACATGAAGAGACGCCCAGTGGGTCAGTGTGTTAAAGGTGATACAGCTGAGCAGACTAACCCTGCTCATGGAAACCTCTTTCTATGTGCAGATATCCAGACTGAACCTGAACCTTCAAACAAACAAACATTACTCAATGACGGGTCTATTTCCTAGTCGTTCCTGTTTAAAGGAGTTTCTAGAGTCAAGTGTCGCGCTGCTTCTGGTGCTCCGATCTACTCCGTCCTGTCTTGTCACACTGACAGTCATTTCTAGAAATATTCCTGAGTCAAACCCTGAAAATTTCATCTGGAAATAAAACCCAGAATTAGAAAAGATTATCTGCAGCAGCCAATACGATGTGGGAGTGGTACAGTTCCTGCATTGCTACAGTAGCGGTTGTTCGCTGTTGATAGTGATCCAACCTCCATACTGATGGAACCCCCTCCTCTCATCACCTGAGTTATGCACAAGATCATGCTATTCTGACACTATTTAAAAATAGAATGTTCCAAATTAGAACACATTTTGGACAGCAGGGTGGCTCGGTACTTGACTTTTTATTTCCTAACCATGCTTCCCCTCCATCGGTTTACCACAGCATCACTTCTTTAGTCTGTGTTTTTGTTAAATCTGAATGATCCTCCTTCTGCAATCTTCCCAGTAGCGCCTCCCTGGGATCTGTTACCCCCTCAGCAAGAGGAGAAACTCTTCTATTTATGATCAACTGTCGCCTGGCCTCAAGTTCCACAAGACCGTTGATCATAAATAGAAGTAGAGAACTTCTTGACTCTGCATCGATGGGTGGATTTGGTGTTGTCTGTGACAGAGGAGCAGTGGGAAGAGGCTACAGCTTCAGTCGGTGCCTGACGCAGGTCAAGGGGCTCCATCGACTGCATTTCTCAAACTCACCAGAATGTATCCTGATGTCCTTTCCATCTGTGACTGCTGCAGATCGCTCCCCCCTCCTTTGCTTATGTGTTTCAGCCCCGTCCTAAATCATATGATTTTTGGAGCTCTATTTTCAAAACACAGCCGATCCAACCGGATCCTCTGATTGCAACATTTGGTATGTCAGACGGGAAGCGCCCCACGACTGGAGCCAAATAGACAATTACAACCTCGGTAACAACCATGAAGTTTAACTATGTTTAAAAGGCCTTGAGACCTTATGTAGCTTATTTTGCTAACCAGCTTCTTACTCCTACTAGCTGTGTTTTTCTCTCCACTCTTCACTGGTTTGAAGAGGGCGGGGCTCAGAGTTTAGCAACATCTGAAGACTAACTAGGTGTTTCTTATTTAGTCATGAATATTTGCTGTTAGAGATATTTAAAGTCACTGTGTTTGACTGGATGGATGCAGCAACTTAAATTACAGAAGATCGGGAATGTTCTTCACAACCGAAACGTGAGAATATTAGGACTGGTCCGAAAACCATTTTTTGAGCTTCGAAGCTTCGGTAGCAATCAAGATCAAACATTCGGGGGGGGCACGAGTCGGAAGCGGCACGGTTCACGGGGGCGGGGCTTATATACTCCGAGAACGGACACCGCATTAGTGATACAGAAACACACAGGTCAAGTATTTTCCAAGCAAAGTCAGTGCACATCTTTATCACGTGTAAAATGACTGATTAACGTGGCGGATGTGTATGAGAACAATATGCGAGGCTGTATAACGTTTATTACTGACAGAACTCAGATGGTTTTCCCAACATGTTGTGCTGTCGTGGTCGGCCAGTTTCACATCACTGCCTTTGTCTTGTCCTCGCTCAGTCTAAAGCGCTCCCACACAGCGGAGGTCTTCAGCATCTCGTCTTCTCCTCCAGATGAACTGAATCATGATGTTTAGGTCTGGGCCAGTTTACTGGGACACCTGACTCACCGCTAACATCTCAGGTTGAGTTTTAATAAGCTGCTATATTTTGCAATAGATTCATTTAGATTTATAGTAACTGGTAAAAAAGACCAATACGTTTTGTTTCTATTATTCTATTTTCCACAATGTGAAAGCAACACAGCTTAACCCGAAAACCAAGCGCAGAGCTTCTGTCCATCAAAGCCCCTGCAGGTGAGGCTCTACAGAGAACATACTGCAGCTGCAGGGAGCACTGGAGCTGGCTGAAGCAAATATATTTATTAAGTATAACGATGTTACCTTCCTTCAACTGTCCCGTCCTATTAAAACCCGAGTATTGGATTTCGCCAGAGTTAAACATACAATTTTATTTTTTGAAACGAATATTCGAATCCCAAAATTGATAATTGAATACCAACCCACTGAATGAATATTCTAATGTTCTGGTCCAGCCCTAGTTCCGGTCCGCGTGAAAACACCTTTGTGGCTCAAACCTGGTTCTCCAACATGTCTGAACTCGTGTTCTTCAGTAACATGTCACAAGAAACACACCCAGTAACTGTGTATGGACAATCACACACCGTCTCCACGGTAACAACCCAACTCCCTCGCTGCTCAGGTGTGTGTGTGCCTCTTTATTATGCCTGAAGCATCGAATACAGGAGCAGGACACCGGCTCCAACAGACCTTCACCTATAAGCAGCGATACGAGGGGGGATTCAGGCTTTCCAATGAAAGCAAAGCCTCCTGCTTTCTGCTGATTCAGATGCTAATAAATCCTTGTGTAACTGCAGGGTTGTTCTGGAGGACCGCAGGTGGATTTTAACTCTGAAGCAACGAACGTATCAAACGCTGAAACAATCAAATATTGACAGAAGTAAATCCCAGTGAAATGATCATTCCAAGGAACCCGTGACCTGTCCAAGTAAATGACTTTGAATATCAACAGCGCTACAGGGATAAACTCACAAACGAACACATATCAAACGTCCGTTATTCCGGCACCACGACGGGTCAAGGCTGCAGGATGAACTGGATACTTAAGCTGGTCATTTCCCTTTAGTTGTCCCTTAAATGAAGTGGCTGAACCGCTGGTGTTTGTCTAAAGTCAATACGCTGTCAGGTCTCACTGCACACCAGCTCCACAGACCGCTTCCAGGCTGCATCACACGGCTTCTGCATCTCAGAATGAACGAGTAAAGGAGCCTGACGGACGCCCTGACTCGTTCAGACGAACAGGAGTCATTCACACACTGAGCCCCCACAGCAGGACTCCATCTGCGTCTCTATGGCCGAGGCAATAACCCACAGCAGCCTGCAGCTCCCAACAGGTCTGAAAGCTTCACTGAAGCTCTGGGATGTTTCCACTGCGTGAAACCGTTTTATATTGCAGACGGAAACACAGAATTCATCCCGGCAGATTTGGGATTTTGGAAGCTTTGGGATCTCTAGAACTTCAAACCTTAAAAGTTCTGAGAGTGTGAACAAACAACAGGAGATCAAATCAGTCACCCTTCATAGCTACCAAGCAGTCAGTGTCTGCCCCACTGGCTGGCTTTTGCTAACTTATCTTTCTAAACGATGCTTAGGTTTCCGTCTGTGATATTCCTTTTCTTTAAAGCTTCAGTTGTTTGATTTCCCACTCGGGACAATGAAGAACACCAGAAGGTGCATTATAGTTCAGCCCTGGCTCTGCTGCAGCTCCACACCCCTCTGGACAAACGTTTGAAGACTACACCTTGGTGGAAACCCTACACCCCCGCAGCCCCCTCCCCCCCACAGATCACGGCTTCAGCACACGCTCTCTGTACGTGTGCTGCGAGCTCAGCAGTGTGTGTTAGGGATCTTACCATGGTGGCTGCAGTGTTTACTCCAGTGTGAGGCCATTTCCCTCCCCCTCTCTCTGTGGTGTGTCAGGGTCTCTGGTCCGTCAGGTCTGACTCTGCTGTAACTCTCAGCCCAGTAGCTCACGTGTTAAGCCCCGCCCACCGGCTGTCAGTCACTCTTCTCTGGACCCTCCCCCTCCTCCCCCGCTCTCTGTCTCCCTCTGCTGGCAGCGTTTCGTCTCACAGAAGGAAAATCCAATCACCTTATTAACCAACTACTTTTATTATTGATTAGGTGCCGGCTGTTTGGTCAGTGAATCACTTAAATGTAAAAGAAATAAAACTATGAATCATGACTCGGCCAAGCTTTTTTACAATAATTAATAAAAACTGTTGACAATTGTGTGCTGCATTTGCTGTTCTGTGCAAATGAGCTGCTAGCTAACTCCGGTGCAATGACCCAGCTGTGCGCGGTCCCTGCAGAAACAAACTATAAAATAAACCACTTAATCGTTTCCCAGAATCAAAGGTGATGCCTCCAAATGCCCCACAGCCAAAGAAAAGGAGCTCATCTTCACGTTTGCCCACCCATCAGGTGCTGATGGGTGGGCAGATGCATCGTCAGTCACGCCCATCCATTAGGACACTAACAGATTCCACACGTGACTGTGGACCAGTAACAGTTTAGGGACCGGGAACAGAGACCCGGACTGAGCTGGACCCAGTCCCGCAGCCTCCAGAGTCCGGTCTGAACCCTGCTGCAGGACACGAGCAGACAGTCACAGCTGGTATTTCACTGCTGCCTTCGTCGCAGCGAATGACCCACAGACTATAAACCAGTAGAGCCTCGGAGGCCTTCTCAATGCTCGGCCGGACGTTTGAGCGGTCGCCAGGGATGGGGATCGTTCATGTTTATTGATACTGGTACCATTTGGAGACTGCTGAACGACCCGAGTCTCCATTGACACCACTGTTGATACTTTTCTATTAATGAATTCAGAACCGCTGTTGCTCTTACAGTTTTTACTGCTGAACTGAGAGTCTGTGACGGTCGGACTTCTGAACGAAATGTGCCGTCAGTAAACGCTGCTGATGCTGGGCTTTGCACACGGCCCCTTCAACATAACGTATACATGAGAACAGTAGAACAATAGACAGCAGCAATAAATGTCCAACGCATTGTTCACTATAAAGCGGGCTGAGCTGAACACCCTCTAAATGAACGATCCTCCCTCTGTCAGACAGAAGGCAGTCGCAGGGTTAATCTGGTCAAATGTGATCAATATTGAAGAAACGGTTCAAAAAGGTGTTTTTTTCCCCCCATTCTACGTGTTTGTTCATGTCTGTACTGTCACTTTAAGAGATGGCCTATTTTTGGATTATCATTGTCAGCGAACAGAGCTGCTGGCTACGTTGCAGTGCACCATGGGTACCTCGGGTGGAGGAGGAAGACGGTCCTGCAATTGCAGCCGGAGCTCGGACTCCATGACAGTCGAAGGGACTGACGCTGCGCTGATTTAACGCACACGACTCGTCTCTGGAGACATAACGTTTCCTTACAGGACCCGCTGGTCTCGATAAGCTTGGACCTTATTGATTTTCGGGTTCAGAGAAACTTGGAACTGGGTCCTTGTAGAACTGGGACTCTTGTGGTCGGTCTGAAGTTTTCTGCCCCTGTTGTCATGTTGCAGGTGGTTGTAGTAAATCACGACAGCGCTTTTGACTGACTTCCACCCAGCAGACCGCACCACGCTGCACCGTGTAAACGTATGTTAAACCGCACCGCCGGTTCTGTCATGCACGTTACGTTTATTCACCGGAACATGTATATACATTGATCACCTGTCCATTTGTTGATGCAGCAGATCTCAGGGGGGTGCAAACTCATCAGGGTGAAACAGGTGACAGAAGGTGCCACTTCCCTTAGGGGGGGTCCGTGGGCATGCCCTCCCGCACCGCGTATTACTTACTGCAGCAAAAGCTAATTGTTTAATTTTGTCGTGGCTATGACAGTGTTAGCCTTGCTAATATAATTTTGCATAAACTAACGTTAACATTAAGTTGACACTTTGAGGGGCTCAACCGGAGTTGGAATGGTCAGGAAAACGGTGACGTTACCAGGGTTAAACGGGTCGTCCTGGAGCCCTAACGTCAGTAACATTATACACGTGGAGTTTGGAATAACAAGTAGCTAGCTAACGTTAGACTCCATGAAAACAAAGTTAACACCTAACATCCAAATTGTGATGGCTAGCACTCGCTCAATCAAATCTTAGACTTGACATATCGCCATATAAGCCAATTAAGGTTGTCCTAACGCTGCTGTGAGAGATTCCTAAGGCATGTGGGCAGTCAAAAACTCAACAATCCAGAGTTGGTGAATGTTGGTGATCTTCTAGGGTAAATCTACTGTTTTTATCAATGGAGTCTGGTGGGCCGTAACGCCCATTTGCTTTGGTGCTCTAGTGCGACATTTAGTGGCAGTGAATGTCGCTTACAGCTGCTTTAACGTGTTTGATAGGAATCCTTACATGTGGTGACAGAATAGTGACGCAGGTGTGTGGTGTTTGGGACATTTTACTGTGTGAAAATTAAACTCCGTAACGGAGACAGTTTTTAAAAGACCTCAAACAAATCATTGCTCTACATATATGCTGATAATGACATACTGTATCTGCAATGAGCTAAAATCGGCCTATAATACAGCTAGGCTTTAGATAACAGGGTAAACACCCCACAGATGTAACCTGTGAGCCTCCTTTCACCCCTCCAGGTTTTGCCGTCAGGCTACTCTGGTTTAAGTTAATTCACGTAAACTCAAACATATTGTGTTCGTAAGTTGTGTGACTGAGCGGACAGCAGAGAAACACAAAGCCAAAGCGTGACGTTACGTTCCAGGTATCTACTCATCCACCTGAACTATTGATCCAGAAAGACTTAAACTGAGACCAGCGGGACATTAGCTTCATTTCTAATTTCAGCAGTCAGGAGCTCAGAGGTCACCGCACTCTCACAGCAGACAGAAGAACTACTAGAGAAAAGTTCTGAGGTTTGGACTGAACACCTCCACAGGTTCAGCTCAGCTTGATCCTTCACACCTGGCTCATAAAAGCATCACATCGGCCGCAGACGCTCCTAAGGCCGAGATGACCTACGACCTTGTGTGTTGACTTTGGCAAGAGGGGGCGGAACATAATCTGCTCCACTTGACTGAAGCAGTCTGTTTCTCAGCAGAGCCTCAGCTTTAGTAGAGGTCAAGGGTCAGTGATGTCACTGCATAAAGCTTCTGATGTCGAGGCAGCAAGGTCATGTAATTTAAAGCTTTATATACACAAGTAAAAGGACGTTCAAATCCATTCTGAAAGACAGGGGTAGCCAGTGCAGAGTCTTCAGCGCTGCGGTGATGTGACCCATTAGCTTTAGTTCAGAGTCTGGCCGCAGCCTTCGGAACTAGCTGTAGTTCTTTTACAGACGTTTTGATGTAATCCAGTAAAATCACAGTAGTCTAAAAGGCTAGTAATAAGAGCGTGAGTGAGGATTTTAGCATCGTTCTGAGTTAAAACGCTGACTTTGGCAATATTTCTGAGATGGAAAAAAGATGTTTTAATGACCTTGTTCAAATGAGAATTTAAATCAGAGACTAAAGTCACCCCCAGATTTGTGATGTTAGTGTCAATGTGTTCGCTAAGACCACCAAGCTTTGAGCGCAGCCTCTCTCTTGCAGCTTTAATCTTCATTTAGCTTTAAAAAGCTGTTACCCATCCCTGCAGTAACGTCAGAGGCAGGCAATGAGAGCATGCAGTGCATTGGGGTCATTTGGCGAGAGAAATGTACAACTGGGTGTCATCAGAATAAAAATGGCTTTGAGGCCGGAGCACCTATAATGAAAGCAAAATTAGGCCGAGAACGCTTCCTTGAGGAATGCCATAATCAATAGTTTGAGTCTCTGATACATGAGCACCCAGACATAAACTGTCTGTCAGTTAAATAAATATGAGTGAAGCCAAGCTCAAACACTGTCTGAGAGAGGCTGTCCGTTAACATGTTGTGGTCGACTGTGTCGCAGGCTGCGCTGAGGTCTAAGAGAAGAAGAACATCCTGCTAATTACCTCACTGATGGCGTCATTATATCGAAGGATGACATGTACAGAAAGCTTCACAGAAAACATTTTGCTGGGCTTGAAAAAAACTGCTTCTGTGAGCCGACAACGTAGTGAAACACGCCGAGGAGTAAACGTGCAGGGAGGCTTTTGAACTGAAAACATGATATCTATCAAAGGTTGGAAAAGCATGATTTTAGTAGCAGTTCCCAAACTACAGGCAACATTTCCAAAACGGAACTGAATGAAGTGGGGCTGGGGGGGGGGGCAGAGCGCTGTAACCTGCCTCCATCTTGGCTCCGGCGTCAGCCTGTGGAGCCAGTTTCTCCCCTGCAGGCCTCAGACTGTGCAGACACCAACTGTCTGCTCTTTACTCTGAACTTTGGCAGGAAAAACACACACACGAACACTTCTAGCACAGAGCAAGTTGGAATCACACATCTAACATGTCATCTTTGGAAACCTGAATATCACAGACCTCTACATAATAAGCTCTATTCCCAGGACCAGACATCGCCTCGGGCCATTCGTACGCTACACAACATGTAACTGCTCTTATCGGTCCTTCTACCATCTCAGTCTGGGATCACTTGCATCTTGTGGAGGTCAAACATTCTCCCATCTGTCCTGGTTGGTCCGTGTTGTTTTTCAGCTCATCAAAGCTGGAAAACTGTAAACAGTTTTGTTTCTGCTCCAGTTCAACAGAAAACCACCAGACTGCAACACAAGTGTGAAAGCAGCTGGAAAACACGCTCCGATGCATTCCTGTGAGGTGATCTGATTCACCAGTCTTAACTTCTTCACACGGTTTAGCACATTTACCTGTCCAGAAAAAACCCTAAACATCCCGACATTCCAGGAATTCCAGGACCAGTGAATTATGATCAAAGGAGTCCTTCAGGGCCCTGAAGCGCAGCTTGAGAACGAATGTATTTCAATGATGACAGAGATTCATCAACTTTCTAAGCCCCTTTAATGACAGCGAGAGGACACCTTTCTGCATCAGATCAGTGCACTAAGAAAGGCCAACATTTCAGATGTTAGGAAACACTATTTCAGACGCATCAAAACAGTGTTGTGATTCTGAAGAGAATAATCTGTGCAGCAGCAGAGGCTACAGAAGCAGCAGCAGGCTGCCGGCTGAACGAGCAAGGCACTCACCTTCTGAGCCTGGAGTGCGACTCCCACTCGGCTCCTCGCAGCACAAATGTTCAGTAATCCAAACTGAAACACTACAGATGAACTGAGCCCGACGGAAAGTCTCTGCAGAGTATGGCAGCGCAGACAGACGCAGCTCCGGCAGGGAGCTGGTCAGAGAACAGCAGCAGCATGTGTTCACAGAGCGCTGCCGCACAGCGATCAGCCTGCTGGCTCAGACAGCTCCGCCCCGCCTCGCTCGCTCGCTCCTGGTGAAGCCTGCGAGTCTATCAGAGCCTCTCACCAAACAGCTGGTCTCACACACACACCTTGGCAGGACTTTACAGGACATTCTTTGGGCAGCAAATCAAGTCTTTAAATACTCCAGAGTCCTCCTGAACACCACAGTCCTGATTTAGAGCTGCACTAATCAATGAGCTCATCTCAACAATGGGTCAAAGACTGGGACTGATGTCACAGTGTCTGATGCTGTATCTTTCAATCATTGATCTGCTCTGAGTGAACGTTTAACTGGAGAATCGGACCTGAGATCAGCTGATGGTTTATTAGACTACAGCAACACTCAGTGGTGTTGCAGAGTGGCGCTTCTTCCCTCACAGAGGATCTGTGGTCGAGTTCAGACGCACAGACAGACGAGTTCACTGTTCTGAATTTACAGTATTAATGAGGGTCAGCTGATCTGAGCTGCAGCCGGACACGTTCATGTTCAGGCCGAACACGAGAAGCTGCTTCCTGAATGAGTTCCACTCAGACGTGATCATGTCATTTACTAAAGTTAAAGTTATGGCATTCCTGTCGGCGCAGCAACAGACGGCGTACAGCGCGGTAAACAGACGCCGTACAGCGCGGTAAACAGACGCCGTACAGCGCGGTAAACAGACGCCGTACAGCGCGGTAAACAGACGCCGTACAGCGCGGTAAACAACCGGCGTACAGCGCGGTAAACAGACGCAGCAGTTTTAGTAAACAAACGCAGCAGAGCTCAGTCTGAGATGGCTGCAGGTAAAGCACTTTAAATGTTAAGCTCCTGCACACTTCAGGGCACCAGAGAGGTCGATATGAGCGGCATGGCAAACCGACGTGAGTCGCCTCAGCAAGCTACGATGCTTCCCTAATTTCCTGTTCCAACAAGAGTAAACGCTCCTGCCAAGCCGTCGTTTCATCAGATTTGCTCCCTGGATCAGCACATCCTGGCTTCGTTACCGTGACTTCTTGTGCAGGTACGCTCGTCTCAAACAGCAACACACGGGCACATTCACTGCCACGACATCAGTGGCAACGGTTCATAAACCACACGGAAGCACATACAGATACTGTTGTATCTGCTAACGCTAAGTGGCAGGTGGTTCTCCTAACACCAGTGACCTTTGACCTTAGAGGGTCTTTGGTGGAGTCTCTGGGGAGAAGACACGAATGAATGAATAATAAGCAGCGCAGTAATTACTGTGTGTGTGATGCAGCACACAGCTGCGCTCCAGTACACTGAGGTAGAGCTGCAACCTTCAGTCAGCTGATCAGGAGAGGAGACAACCAATCTACCAGCAGCACAGATGGTGACACCCGGATCTGTTCAGACACAGTACCGCTCTGCACCAGAACCAACACCCAATGAGCCAATCCCATACGCTGGATTAGTAAGGGGCCCGATATCGGCCGCGATCCAGTTAGTTTATTGACTTTAATATCACAATATCAATACTGCAACATTCTGCTCTGGGCAGCTTCAGCGAGAGCCAGTTTGAGTTGTGAAACGCTCATAAACAGCGAATTAAAGAAACGTAGCTGTTTGTGTAACACAGGTTTGCACTGCATGGACGTCAGTATTGATCCCCCTGATGTCATCTACCTGTTTACAGGGTCTGAAAGTAGCGAGTAGCGCTCAGAAGGCTTTCCGCCACGCTGGCGGGTACTAACAAACTACGCAGAGTCTCTACCGCGGTCTGGTGTCATTTACCGGCTGCTTCTGTCCGAGTTTCACACACACACACACACACTCACCCGGAAGTGTTTTCATGCTTTGGCGCTGCAGCCCGGTATCACGCACGGTAACACACACGCCGCTCCACCACGGCAGCGTCACGGTGTCATTCCACCATCAAGTAAGCAATAATAAATACGCAACGGCCAGTTAGACTTTCAAAAGAAAAGATCCTGGTTGAGTTCAAATAGAACAACCAACCCTGATTATTGGTGTCCCACAGGACACGAAGCCGGTCTCCTCCTGTTTGACCCTTCAGTACATTTAGTAGCAAGTACTTCAGCAGAATTTTGCTTTGGCCTCTGTGAGTTTGTATCCATCATCCCAAAGAAATGTACTGACACGAATGTAGATGTGACACGAAAAGGCAATGTATTATTTTGGCCAGTAAGACGGTGAGTCCAAAAGTTTGTTTTGGAAAGTGCCAGTTTAAACTGCATTTACATCAGCGTGGTCTTTTGAAAGGCTATTACGGGTGAGGGTTGGGTTCTGACTCTTACCTTTGTATGTAGATAGTCCTCCAGGTTGGACGTCTGCAGTCAGCTTCTGATTAAGGGGCATTAAACCTGCAAACAACCCCAGAACGGGACACGTTAATCACACCCATCTAAACATGATTCATGACACCTCAATGGAGAAGCAGCGACACGTTCGGGTGTTATTCATTTTTAACGTCTAATTTCGCTGCGCTGTGACTGAACGAATCCCTACGTTCACTCACACTGTGGAGCGGCCGGGCCCGGACACAAAGCCGCGATGCTGGCAGGAACCTCGCTCGCCTCTGGGCTTCATGTCCCTTTGTACTGGAGCAGGAATGTGTGGCTTCAGCCAAACGGAGCATGAATGTAGAGAGCTTTGTTTTCCCCTCTGCTGCAGAGCGAGGAGGAAGAGGTGTAACTCCTTCATCACAGCCTGCAGCTCTCAGGGTTCGGGCCAGCGCTGGCAGAACTCATGATTAATGACTGCTGGCCGGAGAGCCACTGCGACTCTTTGTTCAGTGAATTACGAGTGTGAAACTCAACAAAATGACACGTCGTTAACAAGCCTGGAAAACGTGCACTACAAGTGTCTCTCAGGCTCAAGTATGTTCTCTCACTGATGCGAGTTGTTGTTCTACACTGGGATCAGACCAGGCAGTGCCAGCCACCATGTAACAGCAGGCAGCGGTAGTACTGCGGAGAAGTTACAGTGAGGGCTAAGCTGCACGGCCACCAAGTGTTCCTAGAGGTCAGTGCATGCAGGATAAGCTTTCTCCTACTTTAAGGAAGCCACACGTTCACAGTAAGTTCCACACATTCGAAATGAAGATGGCTGGAGGGCCAACACGTCTGCTTTGAGTTCTGTCAAAGTTATTGTTGGGGTAACGCAACGCAGACATGTTCACTGTCGTACCACCGAGAAATTAAACTCCTCTTCACAGGTCTCCTTGGTTCTTGATCCCGTGCTGGCCGGGTCCACGTTATAGACTGTAGGGGCCGGTTTCTTAGGTCTCAGGTCTGTGTGACGCTCAGCCTGCTCTGATCATGTGATCATCAGTTAGTGTGTTTAAGCCGGACAGAGCTTTTTCTTTTTGTCAAATGTTCAATGATTTAAATCAGGAACATGTGATCAAATAATGAATCAACAAGATGATGACTGACAAGATACTGGAAGTCAACTTTCCGTCCTTTTTTCCGTCCACTTTTCGAAGTCCCGAGGTTTGAGTGCACCAGGCTAACGGCAGCATGCTAACCTGCTGGTGGTTAGCAGGTATAGCGTTTATCATGTTCACCATCTTAGGCGCTAGATGGAAAGTCAGAGGATCGGCTGAGTGAAGACGGTTCCTCCAGAGGGGAACATGGACGGTGAGCTGCCCTTTAGCTTCCCTGTCTGCATTCAAAGGGCCCCTGCCTTCTCCCTTCTCTCGCTGCGAGTGCAGAGTTCGTCCCGCTGTTCTGTTGTGGAGAGCTGGTCCTTTAAAAGCAGCAGCAGTCTGGTTCTGAAGCTTGGCTTTGAAGGGGCCTCTGTGGAGTCTGCCTTATATGCAAAGCTTTGAGGTGTCCGCCAGACTTCCCTGGAGGACTCCCTAAACCCGACACTTCACCCTGGCTGCAGCTTTAATGTCCTCAAAGCAGCCTCCTTTCATAGGACTGCTGAATATGTAGAGAAACGTCGAGGGCAGAGGGCGAGTGGGGTCAGCTGACTTCAACAGAGGACCCACAAAACTCGTACAACCCACTGAGGTTTCATTTATACAGGAAGGGTTGAGACGGACAAACATGCTGTTGGTTTGGAGCCAAACCAACAGGAAATATAGAATAATAAAGATTACCCTTTAATAATTAACTGATTTTATGCGTTGGGGTCCGATCTCAGGTCCTTGCATTGAGGTTTCAGATCTCATCATTAGAGAGCAATGAGAAACATCTTCAACAACGTCTGGAAGACCTGCAGCGTGTCTGTAGTTAAGATATTGATCGTATTGGTCTGTATGTTGCCAATGACTTTCTCACTACTGCAGCGTTTAGTCTAACGGTGACGTGTTTGAAGTTGCTGCACACTGAGCTCTCTTTGCAGCTTTCTTGGCACTTTGTCCGTGTGCGTCCTGTGTGAACAGAAACACTATCAGATTACACGTCAGCCTTTACTTTAGGCAGCACGTCTGCTTAGTAGAAATCCTCCATGGAGCCCCTGGAGGGTTTTGTCTGTCTCACGCTCTCTTACGTAATAGCATTGTTTACAGCGTAAACCAGCCCTGAAACCTCGGCGGTCTCTCCAACGTGGTTGGATGCCGGTGTGCAGTGAGGACGGGACGTCCAGCATGCAGTCACACGCAGTGAGTCTCAGCCTCCATCTGGCTGAATGAAGGTGGTGATTATCCAGCACAGCCTTGCTCTGTATAATTACTGCTGCTGAGTGAGCGGAGGGGGACGGAGGCCTCGACAGGAGGACACCACACCATCCTGCTCCGATGGAAAACTACTGCCGTGTGCTCAGAGCGGCAGGCAGGCAGAGCTCTCTGAGCGACAACACAACTCATCAGAGAAGAATGTGAGCAGCTTTTCCACCTCGCAGAACGATTTACAGACAGCCAATCAGGAGGCGGGCCAGGCCTGGAGCTAAGCCCGGCTGGTCCAGGGCCTGCGCCTCTGTTTCCACAGACAGACAAGGACCTCCCAGCTAGGCAGCCACACTCCCCTGTGGCTGTAGGATTGATTACTGATAAGGGACTAGTAAAAAGGGAATGATCCCCAGAGCTCGTGTATAGCAAATATAACCAGGGAACAGAGCCAGACCCACGCGCTCCACGCTGTTGGTCAGACAGAAACGTTTTGCACTTGTGATGCAAAATATATATATCAAAATTCAAATCATGGTTATTGTTCCGATGAAGGGATTTCTGCCCATAATCACCAGGTCAATGGTGTGTTTTCCAGACACAGCGAGAGAATGAAACTGACCGTTCAGCCAGAGAGACAATAAATCAAACACCTGTGGAACAAGCAGAACGTAGATGCGTTCTGCTGCAGCGACTCGCTGTCGGCTCTTCAGAAGGTTTACAGACAGACGCAGCTCGCGATGCTAACGGCGAATGAGCTGGAACGAGCGCTACGTGTCCGTGACGGTGGAGCGTCTCTTACACTCCTCTCAGCCAGCGGAGGATCGACGACTGCACTGAGCTGGAGCAGACCTGCAGCCTTCCTGAACAGGGTCCACAGTATGTATGTACCTCTTCTAATGGCTTTTGTAGCATGCACATGCTCATCAATAAGGAGATGTGGTCTGGCATGAATTCTTCTATATATTAACAAACTAAGGTTTACAATAAATACATGTACTTTTTATTCTAGGCTTTAAATACGAAAAATAAGCTTTACTCTAAAAATATATATTTAGTCTCCTCTTCATACTTTTGCATTTGTGAGATTAAGCTTATGGGTTATCGTATCTCCCACAACAAACAGAGGATTACCAGTTATCGGTCCTCATTAGTGCAGCTATTCGGCACTGAAACACTTCACACTACATGTCCCGTTCACACACTGAAGGCTCAGCCCTCGGGAGCAATCTGGGGTTCAGTATCTTGCTCACGGACTCTTCTGATTGGTGGAAAAGCAGCTCTGCCGCCGAGCCACAGCCACCCACAAATGATCCCACCAGAGAGAAGAGCTGCGGTGTGTTCAATGTGAACCTTCAACAGTTCAAACACATCAACGTTTCCAAATCCCTGGTTTTAAAACGAGTTATCAACACGCTACGTCACCGGGCTGCTCTGGGGCCTGTTTGGCCACCAGGTGGATGAGAAAGTCCCACATGACGTCTGCTCCTAAAGGGCTGCCGTGTGATGGAGAGTAAAAGTTGTGTTTGTAAAGCACCAAATCCTATCAACAGCATGTCAAAGTTTCTCCTTTTCTTATCGAGAAAAGTGTCTGTCATCATTACATCACACCGGTGACCTCCCTGCCTGGCTCCCTGCTGAGGTTTTGGCCCACGTGTTGGGATGCGATCACAGTGGATCTTGGTATTTGCTACTTGCGTTTAGCGCTTCTACGACCAGAACAGCAGCTGAATCAGAGTCTGAGAGCCATTACACACCCTGTGTCCTCAGTCTGCTGTTTATGGCTGACTGCTGTCTGGCAAAACTAACAATTACCCTCTGATTTCCACCCACCAGGCCAGGTGAGGCGGCTGGATACACAAACAATTACATCCATGCAGCTGCTGTGGAGAAACATCATCCCCTACGGTGCTCGCTGGCTCGAGGCCACGCCTGCAGCTCGGTGAGACGCCATGTCAGAACCCCAGTCCTGCAGGTGGACAGCAATGACAATCACTTGCATCCGTTTTAGCCTCTGTTTAAAACTGAACTACACTTCCAAACAGCCCAACCAAGCTTTATAAAACACATCTCATCCCTGTGATTTTCCTAAACAGGACTGCAGTGAAAATGAAAGGCTGTGTGACGGAAAGCTGACTCTGACTCACCGTGTGCAGTAACGACGATGATGGAAGCAACCGAAGGAAGCTGGAGATGACTTAGTCCCCAATAAAAGCACAAGTATCATCCATGTTACTGGGATTTAAGACTGATAACGAACCAAATATCGTTGTGTCCATCCATTTGGTAGCTGGTGGAAGCCAATCTAGATCACGGTTTTCAGTCATTTCTCCAGGAAACACTCTCAGCTGGTTCCAGCTCCGTTTCATCTCCAAACTGAATCTTTTTGAACGGCTGGCCAGACTGAACCCACAGTTTAATGATCAGCTTGGACTCTCCTGCTTCCAGGACGCTGTTCTTCAAATGTGGCTTCCCTAATCCAGGCTGTTATTATCAGGCTCAAATAATCCTGTTTATTCTCAGCCAGATAATTTAGATAAAAGTGAGAGAAACATCGTGTGTCAGGCAGTCGAACCCCCCATCGGGCCCAGCACCCAAAGCTCCCCATCCTGCTACTGTATCGACAGTAATGAACCCGGCTAAATGTCTCTCTGGATCCCATCCTCCAGCTTCAGCCCAGCAGCCTGAGGAGGAAACGCTCGTGCTGCCGGTTTTTAAATCCGTTCATGCTTCAGTGTCTGACGCAGCAGAAAAGCAGCCTCACAGTCGCTGTGTGCTTCACTGAGGCGAGGAGCTCATGGAGCGTGAGGCTGGGATTCAGAGGATAAACTCTGAGCAACAAAAACAGCTGAGGGGTTGGACGAGCCACAGATCTGAGAACAGTTGTAGAACACATGTGTCAGGCTCCGTGTGCACAAGACAGGTGGGGTTTAAAATTACATCCAAAAGAGGCCAAGTACACTGGCAGTGCAGGACATCGTGGGGAGCTGTCGCTGAAGTCCGACCAGGACTGCAAGGCTTCCATCCCTGTGCTGCAGGAGGACTACCAACACTGGGTTGTTGGAGTCAGCACAGAAACACTGACAGACTACAGTAGACCTGTTCTTACCCTGTAAGTAAGCTCAGAGGGAGAAGAACAGAGGCCTGCTGTGTAGAAACAGCCTTGCCCGACACAAACCTCTGCAGGAGCATGTGTTTATCCTGCTTCTGCAGACCCAGAGTGGTTCTTACAGCCAGAGAATCGACTGCAAACGAGGAAGCCGTGAATCTCTCATGACAGGCCACACTGTGAAAGACCATATAAAGACTGACTAATGCACGCAGAGTGGGCTTTCAGTGTCATGGTGCCACGATCAGGGGTGTAAGCGGTACCCGTGTTGTCCCGAACCGGTCGGTATGCCACTTCCTCACATCGGTGCGCCCTGTGACCCAAACTATTGTTGTGGCGGTCCTTTTATGTCGACTCGTCGCAGCCGCGGAACAGAAAGCCTGGAGTGCGAGTCTTACCCGGGAGGTTTTGGCAGCGCACCGGTTGCTGCCTATCAGCTGGAGACCACCTGTGTCACCTCTTCGATATGCTTGGAGTTGTTCTACACTGAGGGCTCCCAGGGAAATGATTTCAGATCTCAGTATTTACTCCCACAGCTGTTCAGTGCACATGCTTCACGTTTAAACTCCTGTCTGTCACAGTCGACACGGAAAAACACTGAATTAGACAAAAGTCACAGGACCCAAGATGGGACGAAACAGTATGTCCGCATCTAGCGAGGCCATCCTTCACACCATTTTCATTTCTGCCAAAACACAGACAAAGAGGCAAATCAGCATTTGTTATTTTACACCACGTCAGCCGTCACATTTTCAAACGGCCGCAACCAGCAGCTATACTGAGGCAGAGCGTGCCACAGGCGGGAGACTGCCACCTGCTGGAATATAAGAGGAGTGCATCAGGCTGTGCGCCCCACAAAGCGCTGACTAATATTCTTACCATGTCTTTGGCCATTTACATTTAGTCATGTAGCAGACGCTTTTATACTTAATTTACAAATGCAACATTATTAGCGTTACAACAAACCACCAGACACTGACTTTAAGATTCCTATAGTTGTATTCCAGTACGTCTCAATGCTGAACAGCTCCTCCAGAACAGCTGTGGAGGAGCCCCCCACACGGCCCCCCATCTCCCTACTGGACAACGCTGTCTGCTGTGGAAGCCTTCAGGTCTCTGGGATCCACAACCTCCCAGGACCTAAAGTGGGCGTCCAACATCAACGCCGTCATCAAAACTTCCTGTTCCAGCTCAGGAAGGTGTTCTCTTCCATCACTGCCTGGTTCTGATACAGGACCGGAACAGACTACAGGACTGCAGAAAGCCTGCCCTCCATCCAGAGTCAGGAAACATCCCTGTAGATCCGTCACACAACCTGCTCCCCCTCCTCCCCTCTGGGGGGCGCTACAGAGCACTGTACGCCAAAACCACCAGACTCCAGAACAGCTTCTACCCACAGGCCGTCCCTCTGATGAACAGTTAACACCAGACTCCAGAACAGTTTGTACCCACACTAAGGGTGCTCCGACTGATCGGTCGCCGATCATAATCGGCCGATAATTGCTTTGGGATTTTTGATCGGCGGTCTTCATGAAGGCCGATCCAGAAAAGCCGATCAGAGGACGCAAAACTCACGAGATAATTTATTACGCGCTGCTAAAAATGTCTCCACCGGTCTGGCAATTCTACAAGGTGTGTGAAACTGACATTACATTAGCAATCTGCAATGTGTGTACCAAGCAAATCTCACGCGGCGGAAAGCACGCAAAACATTTTACCACCACCAAGCTCATCAGACATTCGAAGGCTAGTCACGTAAAGGAACACGAGGAGTTTTCAAAGTTAGCTAGCGCTAAGAGAGCGCGAGAAAGTCAGCTGTTGGTAACACAGACGTTTCAAAGACAGCAACCCTACAGCAGGGACAGTAAGAAACATAAAGAAATACCAGATAAAATCATGGAATTCATTTGCCTACATCACCAGCCGCTGTCTATTGTGGAAGACGAAGGATTCAGGCGACTAATGTCCTATTTAGATTCACGTTACACTGTGCCGGGGCGTAAACATTGCACGGGCGCGTGCCTGCCGCAGTTATACCAGTGTTTACATATGTCGACAGCCTTATGAAGGACGACACTTCATCATTTGGTTTCACTAGTGACATTTGGAGTGCGAGCACGTGCCCCACGTCCGTGTTGAGCCTCACTGCGCAGGTCATTAAGCCAAACTACAAAAGGTTGTTCTACATTCTCAAGAGTTTTCAGGGTCACACACCGCGGCGGCTATTGCTGCTGCCTTCAGCGACATGTTTCGAGCGTGGGGAATCCCAAAGCAAAAAGATGAATCTATCTCTATCCCCCCTCTCTCTTTCTCTCTAAATGGCCAGAAAATCTGACTGAGCATCCCAGAAAAAAGCAAAGTTATAGATGGATACAGATGTGGAAGTTGTTAGTTATCTGTATTTTTTGTGGTCCTTTAAGTGTATTAGAAAAACTGATGGCTGACTGACTCAAAACAATAGTTTTGCTATAGCCGTTTTTGTTGTTGCAGTTTTTTGTTTAAAGTAGTCTAAAGCTAAATTTAAAGACTCAGATGTTCTGTCTTTTATCTTTTTTATATTCTACAGGAAAGTTGTATTTTAGAAGCTGTTCCCAATAACCAAGCACAGGCAGCTAAGTTAATATGCTGGACATGTTGCTTGCAAATAAATACAGTTGTCAATTCATGATATGTTGTCTTCTCTTAATTTTAATACTTAATGTAGCTACCCTCCTCCTCCTCACCTGTAGCTACTCGTCCTCCTCCTCACCTGTAGCTAACCGTCCTCCTCAGCTGTAGCTACCCGACCTCCTCCTCACCTGTAGCTACCCTCCTCCTCACCTGTAGCTACCCTCCTCCTCCTCACCTGTAGCTACTCGTCCTCCTCCTCACCTGTAGCTAACCGTCCTCCTCAGCTGTAGCTAACCGTCCTCCTCAGCTGTAGCTAACCGTCCTCCTCCTCACCTGTAGCTACCGTAGCTACCCGTCCTCCTCAGCTGCGGGACAGTGAGGGTTTCTGCCCTAACATTGACCTACACAGCTAATAATTAATTCACCTGGAGAGACTAAATCAAATAGTTACTCATCATGAACGGCTGGTCGGTTATTTCCTGCTACGTAATGCTAACGCAGAGCTAGCATAGTTAGCTGCCTCTGCTAGCTAACCCGCCAAAAGCCGTTAGGCTGGCGGCTAAACTACCGGCAGGACTGACGTCAACCCGGAAGGCAACGCGTCATCAAACCCGACGACAGCCACCTAGCTTACCTGTAGCAACATTTAACGCCACCAGCTGATGCTACCACGCTAACTAGCACCGCCAGCCGTGACGTTATGTTAGCAGCAGACCGGAAACAACAGTCTGGCTGAACACCTGGCGTTACCTTTCAGACAGCGTCACAGTAACACCTGGCCTTAACCTGGACCCTCAGACAGCGGCTGCCTCACCGGGCACCTGGCGGCGGTAGGAAGCTAGCTAAGCTAACAGGTGAGACGGTGACCCGAGCCTACCTGGACCCGCAGGTTCGAAGACATATCCTCGTGTCTCCCACAGTCTCGTGGAGCCTCCCAGTCACCTGTCTGTACCTGAACACGTCTACCTGCTCGAGAACCAAAGCATGTCACTTCCGGCCGCCATCTTTGCTGATGGGAAAGTATGAGATGATTATTACAGGTGAGACACAAAGTGGGACTCACCTGCAGCAGTAGTGTCCACGTCACCATTCAGCTTTAGCCTGAGAGGGAATTCAGCCTCATTTAGACTTTACACTGAACTTTCACCTCAAAACAGTTTTAGCTGCGTTCAGAATCAAGCGCTGCTCTCAGATCCTCCTCCTCCTCCTCTTCCTCCTCTTCCTCACCCACCTCCTCCTCCCCCTCCCTTCTTCCTCACCCACTTCCTCCTCCCCTTTGTTCCTCCTCCTCCTCTTCCTCACCCCCCTCCCCCTCCTCCGCCTCTTCCTCCTCTTCCTCACCCTGTCTC
>CM022485.1:744035-767344 GCA_011952105.1 Coreoperca whiteheadi
CTTCCCCTTCC
This sequence comes from Coreoperca whiteheadi, assembly GCA_011952105.1. NCBI lineage: Eukaryota > Metazoa > Chordata > Actinopteri > Centrarchiformes > Sinipercidae > Coreoperca > Coreoperca whiteheadi. Next base: position 744,047 of record CM022485.1, read on the forward strand.
CCTCCTTCCTCCTTCTCTTCCCCCCCCCCCTCCTTCCCCCTCACATTGTTTCTTGTGTCCATTCTCAGACGTTCTCCTTCCCACCTTCATCATCCTTGTCTGAGCTGTCTTTATTGGTTGTGTCGCATCACTAAAACCGGTTGAATCCATGTTGAGTGGCTGCGTTCGATCAATGACGTGTGTTCTCTGTGTGTATCGGGTCGTTTCCACTTGTGTTTACCGGTATGGATGGCACCATGTGAAACGGTTTGCGGTGTTGAACAGACTGCAGTTAGCTAAATGAGATCAGGCAGCTGAGGCCTTTGTTATGGTGTTAGTGTTGATCCTACCTGTATGGTGTAACGGTTTGTCGGTACACTCTGGGAATGGAAACGCTGTCAGACGACCTCAGAACATATCTTTGACATTTCTCCGGTGACCTGCACAGATGCCACTATGGGCCAGTCTGTGACGAGGTAGTCAGCTGATAATGCCGGTTCTGTGTTGATCTGTCCTGGAGGCATTTATTCAACCCGCTTTAACGTCACATATTTGGATTGATATTGCGTCTCACACTCATCTAACTCATGACTGTGAGCTAGCTGCACACTACCCTGTGGATCCCAAACCCATTGAGGGATGTTTCTGGAACTTTGATTAGGCTGAACTGAGGTATTTGTGTTGTTTGCTGAATATGACCACGTTAGTCTTCAGAGCAACCACATCCAGCTGTCACATAAATGTAAATCAATTACAGTCATTCTCTTGGAAATGGAGCAAAAGTGGAAACATCCGGTAGCTAAAACTGTAGCTGACCCTTGCTTTGAATCAGCTGGCGCAGTGCTGAGCGACGTGTTGAGGACGAGTTAAAGTGCCGGTGAAGGGCAGCGGTGGGAGTAATGTGTGTGTATCAGTCGGTTGGTACATGCGGTACAAGCCTCAGGCCTCCCCAGCTGCTCCCTGAGCGCACACTGAATGTATTGGACTGGATGTAACACGCCACAGAGCTGCGCTGTGCTGCTAAAGGCTCTGACTGGGCCTTCACAAGGTACTGAAAACTACTTTTGGCCTCCTTGTCTTTTGGAAATTGCAAATAAATGTCTTCCTGTTTCTTTCCAGGCCTTGTTCCAGCCTGATCAGAGTGTGCTCCTTACAGGTTACCATGGTAACAGAGCTTGGCTTGGTTGGGCCACAAAGGTTAGCCGGCTGACCCGCTAATCCTGCTTGGTCACACAGAACCTTTGTATTCTTCCAGAACCCTGTCAGTGTGTTGGTTCGGGATTATTTCAGCATTGATTTTGTACGTTTCACCTTTCTGGCAGGAAGGAGTCTGTGCAGAGACACTTCCTCCAGTCGCCTCTGGGTATATTTAGATGACTCCATGTAACCTGCCGTCAGCCTGTTCACATCGTCTAACTGCTTTACATTCTGAAGGGGATTATTGATTGTAGCAGGCCAACACACAGGCTTTAGTGTGTGTGGAGTATGTCAGTAATTGGTTTCTACAGCCATCAGGCGGAGACACGAAGTTTCCCTCTGACGTGGTGGATAAGAAGGAAAATACGTCTGTTGGACTGAAGCAGGTATCAGGAAAGAAGCAGAGTCACACAGCTCACATTTATTGGCTTTTAGTTCTCTGGGCAGAAGCCAAAACTAACAAATATTTGGCACAAAGACATTAGTTTCATTCGATTTTCCCCCCAACAACCTGAATCACAGATTAAACAAGAACCTCTGAGACAAACGCAGACACGTGATTAAAAATACCTCTCTGACGCCGACAGCTGGATGAAACGCTGCAGTGATGATCGACACGTCACAACTGGCCTGGGGTCAGCTCCAGGTCAACATCTTTCCAGGGGAAAGGCCTCTCTAGTTTCTGTCTGTTATTACCGTCGCTGCTGTACGAAGAGGCAACAGGAAAGACAAGACCCACCGCCAACAGCCTGCTTACTTCATCAGAAATCAATACTCCGGCTCCACAGGAGTGTAAAGCCAACAGCGGCCGAGCTGACAGAACCCGCAGGGGGAAATGTTATTGGTGCAAAACCCGAGCTTTGAAACAAGACAGCAAGCGTAATATTCTCCTGTTTCATTCTTCCTTTCACCGGGAGATCGGTCCTGCGCTTTGCTAACGCCACGCCTCTTGTTTACACAGGGAAGGACTTCTTCATGGGTCGCTGCTCCTTTGTGTGGCGTCTCTGTTCTGGAAGCTCTCATAGATCTGACTTGGCGCTAAATAACAAGGAAGTGCCTGAAAGATGAAAAGCAAATATCAACCCAAGGTCGTCGTTCAAGGTAATTAAACCCAGAGTTACTCTCCCTATTAGTAGCCATTAATCCGACCTTTCCTATCTGAGCAGTCTACACAAGTCCTAGTCCAGGCTCTGGTCCTGTCCAAACTGGACTATAGCAACGCGCTGCTGGCTGGACTCCCTGCTCGCACAACCAAACCTCTGCAGATGATCCAGAACGCGGCGGCAAGAGTGGTCTTCAATGAGCCGCAGAGAGCGCCGTGACCCCTCTCTTCATCAGGTCCCACTGGCTCCCTGCTGTCATCAGGTTCAGAGCGATGCTCCTGGCCTACAAGACCCCCACTGGTTCTGCCCCATCATGTCTTCACTAACACAGACCTGTGCTCCTGCCAGGTCCCTGCGCTCTGCAGACCAACAGCGTCTGGTGGTACCATGGCAACAAGGAACAGGATCCCTCTGGAGCAGCTTCTCTGGATCCGTTCCTCATTGGTGGAATGATCTGCCTGCTCCTACAAGATCAGCAGGTTCTGTAGCCGCCTTTAAAAAGCTCCTGAAGACGCATCTCTTCCACCAACACCTGACTGACCATCACTGACTTCTGCTTCCTTTCTACCTCTGCTCATTAACCCCTTCCTCTCCTCAGCTCTGGATCCTGTGCTGGGCTCTGACAGACCAGTTCCTGCTGCTCTGAGGCTTCTTGGTACCTCGTGTTGTTAATACTGCTTCCATTGTCTTCCTCACATGTGAGTCACTTTGGATAAAAGCGTCTGCTCAAGGACTTAATGGAAATGTAATACAAGGCAGGATTACTTTTTAAATACTTGTAGCCAATGTTGGCGTTTCTCTTTCTGCTTTCTTAATGTTTATTGATGCCGATGAGTCCGTTTTTGTTTCCAAACTAAAGGAAATCGGAGAAGAAACCCTCCAGAACGCAGTGCACAGCTGGCATCTCCACACGTCTGAGGGCGGGAACAATCGCAAGTTGCAAACATGGAAATCTTTCCTGTTGGTACCTTTCCTCCCACGTGAGCTGAACACAGCATTAGAGCTAACTTGCCTTCAGCTGAAATGCAGCACACGAACATCGGCATGCAGCGGCCGCTGAGTGACAGCAGCTCGGACCTAAAGGCCAACACATCCTTTGGCAAAACAAGCGACACAACAGACTGAAAACTAAAGAAACTGTCACAGAAACATCTTTACTTCCAGTGTGTAGACAACCTGCTGGTGGAGCAATGGACCTGTGGACGCACCCACACACACAGCAGAGTAAGGCAGTTACAGACTGATACACACTTTGGTCATTCAAAATAAACTACTCTGTTGATTTGCAGCTTTACAAAATACATGTTTGGATTTGATACGAGCAGCTTTGACAGAATAAATACACATGGGAGACGTGTGGACAGAAAGACAGCAATAAGGCTTTGAAACGCTCAGCTCGCTTTAAAGGGCGGCTGTGAGGCCGACAGCAGGTGGAGCTGGATCCTTACGGGCCACTACAACACGGGGCAGGGATGATGTCAGGGACAATGCTCCACCTATTAGATCCAAGCTGTAACAGGGAGGTGTCCCCCTCCAGCAGGATGATGGCGCCTTTGATTGGTTACATATTTATAGAGGAACTGATCAACCCTACGCTGCTGTTTCCCATCGGGATCTACAGAAGTTGATTCTGTCCATGAATGGAAGCGTCCCCCAAGCTGTGGACTGAGTGAGCTGAGAGGACCTTCTGGATCGGTGGGAGAATCAGTCTGCTGATAGTCTCCATTTTCCTTTCATCAATAAAGCTCACGTTCAGACTCAAACCAGCGGTGGCCGTATCACGGCCTGGTGGATCTCCTCCCTCTGGGCCTCAGAGCCCCGCTGTTGTCCAGAAACTGTTACAGACGCCTCAGCCAGCCTCACTGGGTGACTCACGTCTTCAGCAGGAACCCGTGGGCTCGGAGCTGAGAGACGCACTGACATGTTGCTGGTTGGAGTCTGAACATGAGATTTGATGACAAGAAGAGAAACGTAGAACTCCACCAGACGACCCTCCACGCGAAGGCGAGGCTAACAGAGGCTAACAGAGGGTAACAGTCATGTGACGGCTGAGTGACGCTCGGATGTTGAAAGAGTCAGCTGGGCTCCGTGAAACGACGATGACAGAGTCTCTGCGTGTTCTTCGTTATATACGGAGCGAGAACCAACAGCAGACGGACCAACAGCTGATCTCTGCAGCTGCCGGACGGTGGACACGGACAGAAGACACTCTGGGGACACTTTGGACATAAAAGCGGTGAAAATCCTAAAATGAAATTTAAAAAGATGTTTTCCTTTCAGCTGTCTGTGCCTTTGATCTGAGCGTGTCGGGCTTCGAGCAGCTGGTGACGTGCAGGTAGGAGCGGCATGTATTGGTGACCTCTGACCCCTCCGGTCTGGTCACACTTCATGTCCCCTCAGTGACCCCAGGAGGGCCAGACTCTGGAACAGCAGCTCAGGCTGTGAGACGACTGATGATGATCACACTTCACCAGGTGGACAGACGGAGAGGACACGCAGTGAGCTGCTTTCCTATTGGACGCTGTGACGAGCAGCACGCCGCCCGATGACTGTGTGTAAATGTGTGTGTGTTGCAGTGAAGGTGTCCTGACGTTCCTGCTCTGCTCTGCAGGCGATGGATGTTGTACTGATCTGGGATCTGTTGTTACAGCTGGGTGGGGCCCCGGCTGTGGGGCTCACCTCCGCCAAGAGGGGGCGCCGTCACCAGGCTCCTCAGGTAGACACAGGGGTTCCTCCTCCTCCCTGAGCCGGGGGCGGAGCCGGGCGGGGGTGGGGGCGGCGGCAGGGAGCCGGGGGGCCTCAGAGACGACATGAGAGGCTGCATCTCCTGCAGCGCTGCCCCCCCCTCCTCCTCCTCCTCCTCCTCCTCTTTCTCCTCCTTCTTCTTCTCCGGGAAGCAGAAGGAGCCCTGCGAAACCTGAGCTCCGATGGAGGAGGTGCTGCCCGCCGCGCTGCCCGGAGGGGTGTAGGAGGCTGGGCGGGGGCCTCCCAGTCTGGAGAGGGCACTCACCCGGGGGTGGACGGGCTCGGCGGGGGCGGGCGGGGAGGAGATGCTCTCCAGGGAAGAGATGCTCTGGTTCCAGGCCTGCTGGAGGTCCACAGGGATGATCTTTGTGGCCTCCACGGACACGCAGGGGGGAGGCGAGCCCACATTGCCCTTCCACGGCAGATGGCTGTCTCCACTGGGGGGTGAGGGGGGGGCAGCTGGTGGACTCTGACACCCGTCCAGAGCTGCTGGCACTGATGGGGGGGGACACAACAGAGAAACCACAGTCAGGATACAAAACACTAAGCTTTTAACTGCAGTAACTGAGGTTTTGGGCCACGTGGGGGCAGCAGAATCACACTGGGACGTTGGTTATAACTCGATTACAGCTGCTTTAACTCAACAACAACCTTCGGGCTTTCTCATAGCTTTCAACCACATCTCACAGCCTTGCTCAGCAGACGTGATCCCCTCCTAACACACGACTGTCTGTCTAGATGAGTCATCTTCAAGTGGTCGAACTTCCCGCTGAAACTTCCGTCTGAACTCACACAGACCGCTCGGTGACAGAAAACGTTTCAAAACGTGGACAAGACACGTCCTAAATAGCCCAAACAGTCTTAATCAGTAGACTTGATGTTCACTGGACTGCAGCTGTGCTCCTTAACATCCTCCGTGTTCTTTATGTTGTGTTAGAAATGCTGCATGTGGTTTGTGGCCCAGACACACAGATGTTCTCTCTGCAGCGCTGCAGCACGGTGGCAGGACGTGAGAAGGGTTGAGAATGGAGAAGGGCGGCCACGAGTGACAGGGCCAGTCTGCGGACATCTGTGTGAGTGTGCTCTTACCTGATTTGGGTCGCTGTTTTGGCGTCTCTGCCTTGCGGGCTACGAAGGTGATCCCGACGTCTTCCTCCTTCTCGGGATCTGAATGTTCCCCTTTCTCCTCCTCCGACTCCACAGGAACAACCACCGGATCTGAACACACACACACACACACGGGTCAGGATGTTCTGTGATCTCATGTGATGGACCTCATGTGACGTTTACTTTACTGCTCGTTGGTCTTCGAGCCGACATCACCTGCAGCACGCGACCCATTTTACATGGACGTACTTTTGTTCCTGGTTTTAAAAACTACCACTTTCTAATCCTCCTCCTTCTGTGCGATGTCACTGCAGCTGTTGTTCAGTTTTTATTCATCTGTCCTCATGCGAAGTTATCAGGTGTAGTGTTCTCCCTGTCTGTCCAGTCCTGTCCCGGGTGTCGGGGGCTCATAATGAAATAATCCAGAACACACTCAGTGGACTGAAGGATGAAGGAAAATGACAACAATCTGCACTTATCAGCTGCTGCTGTTTCCAGCTGGGCCCATATTTATCAAAGTCCTAAGATTTAGACTTCAGAAAGCTCAAAGAGCCACTAAGAGGCGTCAAAGCGTTCGCAGACATAAAGTCCAGCCAATCACACCGATTCACCTCATTTCTGCAAAAATATAATCTCTTTAACTTCTTAGTGAAGTACAAGTGAACTTTATTTTGAAGTGAACAACAATCTAATATATTTAGAATAAATAAACAGGGAAGATATATTAAAGCAGTTCAGGAGTGCCGGCAGTAAAGATGCATGAAAAGCGGCTGCAATGATCAATGGGACTCTTGAAATAACGAGCTAACACTGCCCTGTCCTCAAACAGCTGACGTACTATCCATCATCAGAGTTGGTATAATGTGTGTGTTCACCGCTCAGGTTTAGGATCATGTTTGTGAGTTCTGTTTCCCTTCAGTCCTACATGTGACCTTCAGCAGCGCGACAAAACCTTCACCGCGCCCTCCACCAGGGCCTCTGCCTTACTTTTGTCCTGCCAGCTGACGTTGCGTCTGGGTTTGTCGCTGCCGTCCTCCTTGGAGTCGGATCCTCGGCGCTGTGGAAAGCAGCACAGAACAAAGCCGTCAGTGAAGCTGCAGCGAGCGGGGAAAGCTCCCCGACTGTCGCTGACGAAAAGACCAAGCTGCTAACTGGAGTTGAACGTGAGTTTGAGGACACAGATCACACACTGGACTGTTGACAGGGGTCTCTGCTGTAACCTTTGACCTTTGTGCCATCGGGAGGACTCGGACCAGGAGTCGGGAGGCTGGACTGTTCTTCACAGACGGGTAATAACTTCTAATCTCTCCTTCATGCACTCAGATCATTTAAATGTTCCACAGGAAAATATAAAGTTAAAAATGTGCTTCCAGTTCAGACTTTAAATAAAACCACAAAACTCAGCTGTTTCACCTGACAGCAGCTGGATGCTGTCCCTGCAACTTTATAACATTTAGCACTCAAACTCAAAATACTGAGTATTTCATGAGACTCAGCTCCGGGTCAGAACACGCATCCTGGAGTAAAGTTCTGGATTTGGTTGCAGCTGCTACACAGAAAGAGAATCAAACTATACATACATACTATGGATACATAAAGGTAAATGTTTCTTGCCTTCTTGAGGCTTCGCTCCTTCTTGTGTCGCTTGTGTCGGGTGGACTTGAACGTCTCCATGCGGCTCTTCATGTTCCTCTGAAACACCTCGCGGTCCTGACGCTCCTTCTCCCCCAGAGGCATGAAGTGACGGCTGTAGTGGGACTGATACTGAACCGCAACACAACACAGTGAGGACAGCTCTCAGCCCCTACTGACTGGCACACATGACACATCTCCCCAAGGACCCCTGGAACCTGCTCAAGGACCCCTACAACTTCCCCAAGGACCCCGGGAACCTCCTCAAGGACCCTTGGAACCTGCTCAAGGACCCTAAGAACCTTCTCAAGTACCCATACAACGTCCCCAAGGACCCCGGGAACCTCCTCAAGGACCCCGGGAACCTCCTGGGACCCAGCTTTTATGTTATGATTTCACTGTTAAGTAACATTAGAAAAAGAAAGGAATCAGGATTTCTATATTTTAAAATGAGTTGTCAGTGTGAGTGTGGACGGATATTACTAATTTTGTGGGGAAATAAATCTGTTTATACAATCACAGGGTAAGGGTAAGGTCAGGGCAAGGTCAGGTTAGGGTCAGGGTATGGTCAGGGTTAGGGTAAGGTCAGGTCAGGGTTAGGGTAAGGTCAGGGTAAGGTCAGGTCAGGTTAGGGTCAGGGTTAGGGTAAGGTCAGGTCAGGTCAGGGTTAGGGTAAGGTCAGGGTATGGTCAGGGTTAGGGTAAGGTCAGGTCAGGGTAAGGTTAGGGCAAGGTCATGGTAAGGTCAGGGTTAGGGTAAGGTCAGGATCAGGTTAGGGTAAGGTCGGGTTAATGTCAGGGCAGGGTCAGGGTTAGGGTAAGGTCAGGGTAAGGTCAGGTCAGGGCAGGGTCAGGTTAGGGTAAGGTCAGGGTAAGGTCAGGTCAGGGTCAGGGTTAGGGTAAGGTCAGGGCAGGGTCAGGTCAGGGTTAGGGTAAGGTCAGGGTAAGGTCAGGTCAGGTCAGGGTAATGTTAGGGTAAGGTCAGGTTAGGGTCAGGGTTAGGGCAAGGTCATGGTAAGGTCAGGGTTAGGGTAAGGTCAGAATCAGGTTAGGGTAAGGTCGGGTTAATGTCAGGGCAGGGTCAGGGTCAGGGTTAGGGTTAGGGTAAGCTCAGGGTGAGTCTCCAGGGAATTAATGTAAGTCAATGTAATGTCCCTGAAAGTGATAGAAATAGGGCTGTGTGTGTTACCCGTCTCCTGGGTTTGTACAGGTTCCCTGCGAGGACGTGGTGTGTCTCGCTGTCCTCCTCCACTTTGGCTCCGGGGACGTTATCGATCACCTGGAGGTCCAGACACACACCGCTGCCGTTCTCACGCCTGGAACACGCCAACAACAGGCAGTTAGCATGATGCTGAGAACATGAAGCACAGACAGTTCCGGCTGAAGTAACCAAGTGGACATCACTGTGGGGGCTTCTCACCTGTACACCTGCGCCTGACACCGTGACCTAACCTACGGGTCTGTGCTGGGCCGTTCTCGGCGGCTCCAGCTGAAAGGAAACTCCTCAGCTCTCTGCTCCCTGAAGTCTCTCTTACTTTAACAAACCTACATGTTCACAGTCTGAGACAAAGGGCCGGAGCGGTCTGCTTACAGACTGGGTGCTCGCTGATGTTGCCGTGGTTACTGCTTCAGGTGTTTTTACAGGACCTCCGCTGCAGCTCTTTCACAGCTCTGTGGAGGTCGGACAGAAGCTGCGTTCATGTGTCCTTCGTCTGTCCGCCGTGATCAACACCTGTGCTTCACTGTCACAGAGGACATGCGACACTTCAGCCTTCATCTCTAGTACAGCCGATACGTCTCGCGGTTTATGTCTCACCCAGCTGACCGAAACATTAGCTGGAGAACGAATGCTGTAGGTAGCTAACCGTCTCAGATGAACATGTAACGTTTGTCCTGAAGGTGGCGCCGGAGGATCTGACCTGGGTTGGTCTAACTCAACTTGCTGCTACATTAGGCCTCCGCCAGAACCCACATAAAGGAGAACCACCTGGACAGGTGACCAGTGGATATTGTTTCTCTGGACTGGACGAGCCAGTGGAGCTAAATGTTGTATGTGTTGTTACAGTGATGTAATGTGTACACACACCCAGACAGTCATGCGACTCACAGGTAGTTGGTGACGTTGGTGACTTCAGGGAACGAGGCTCTGCTGGCCATCGAGGGCAGAGACAGTCTGGCTGAGGTCAGGACGTTCCCACCCTGCACACACACAGGTCAAAGGTCAGGAGTTAAAAGCATCAGGTGCTTTTACTGCTTCTCCCTTTGAAGACCACATTTCCCAGAAGCCCTGTCGCCTGTTAATAAATGAAACCTGCAGCTGTTCCCTCCCAACCGGAGGTCCCACGTTTTCCAGGACATTTCCCAGTCTCGTCTCGGTGAGTCACAGCGAGTCTTCAGAACAGATTCTTGGTTCTAATAACAGCTGATCTCAGGTTTGGAAGTGAAGTTTCACCTGCACCTCCTCTCAGTCTGGCCTTTCTCACCTTTCAGGTAGCAGAGATGGGGACTCGAGGTTGCGGGACTCGTGAACACGTTTATTTTTAGGAAACGTCTGATGAGCTCGCTGTTATTCCCCTCCCTCTGGTACCTCTAACCTGCCACGTAACACGTGACGTACTCCGTATCTGCTGCGAGAGGACAACGAACAGTCATGTCGACCGCACCTGCCGCCGCTGTGCCGCTCGTCATCAGTTTTGGGTTTGAAAACTTCCAACACGACGGCCCAAACAAAAGAAGCGCTCAATGCAAAATATGCGGTCTCAAGATAAAAGATTCTGGCTCAACCTCATCTACTTTCATCAGGCATCTGAAAAGGCCTAATTTATAAATAATTAAGTACCAAAACAGAACAAAGACAAAGTCTCTGATCGTCGTTCCAAACCTGTTCAACCTTTTCAGCACGTGACAAACTGAAGCAGAAAGGGTCAGTTCACTTCCAACCTCAAAGAAGACGCAGCGCTCCCAAAGAACTGGCCCCGGGGCTGAACACGGGCAACAGCTCAGAAACACAGCACACACAAGAAATCCTCATCTTGATTGTTTGTGGTCTGAATCAGTTTCTCAATATCGTGATCCACCTCCATTAGAAAGTCTGTGACCTCCTGTAGATGTGGTTGGGCTCTGTCCTGAGTCTTCACTGGTTTGGTAAATGAATGTGGCATTTCTTCTTGACCGTTGTTTAGGTCTGCTCCAGTAGCACCTGGCTGATGCAGACGCAGCTAGGATTTTCCAGCTCAGCTGATGAAGCGCTTCTCCGCCTCCCTCCCCCTCACCTACCTGGTCGATGACACTGATGGCGTCCCGGATGTTGATCTTCTGATACGCCTCCCACAGTTCACTCTTCCTGTACACAGACTTCCTCAGCAGCAGCTTACTCAGGTAGTTCTTATCGAACTGCTCCCACCTGACCAGGACATGATGACAGACAGGCAGACAGACAGGCAGGCAGAGACAGGGAGACAGACAGGCAGAGAGACAGGGAGACAGACAGGCAGGCAGAGAGACAGAGAGACAGAGAGACAGGGAGACAGACAGGCAGGCAGAGAGACAGGGAGACAGACAGGGAGACAGACAGGCAGGCAGAGAGACAGGGAGACAGACAGGCAGGCAGAGAGACAGGGAGACAGACAGGCAGGCAGAGAGACAGGGAGACAGACAGGGAGACATACAGGGAGACAGACAGGCAGGCAGAGAGACAGACAGGGAGACAGACAGAGAGACAGGGAGACAGGCGGACAGGCAGAGAGACAGGGAGACAGGCAGAGACAGGGAGACAGACAGACAGACAGGCAGAGAGACAGGGAGACAGACAGGCAGAGAGACAGGGAGACATACAGGGAGACAGACAGGCAGGCAGAGAGACAGGGAGACAGGGAGACAGACAGACAGGGAGACAGGGAGACAGGCGGACAGGCAGAGAGACAGGGAGACAGGCAGAGACAGGGAGACAGACAGGCAGGCAGGCAGAGAGACAGGGAGACAGACAGAGAGACAGACAGACAGGCAGAGACAGGGAGACATACAGAGAGACAGGGAGACATACAGGGAGAGAGGCAGACAGGCAGAGAGACAGACAGGCAGGCAGGCAGAGAGACATACAGGGAGACAGGCAGAGAGACAGGGAGACACACAGGCAGAGAGACAGGGAGACATACAGGGACACAGACAGAGAGACAGAGAGACAGGGAGACAGGCGGACAGGCAGAGAGACAGGGAGACATACAGGGAGACAGACAGAGAGACATACAGGGAGACAGAGAGACATACAGGGAGACAGGGAGACAGACAGGCAGAGAGACATACAGAGAGACAGGCAGAGAGACAGGCAGAGAGACAGAGACAGACAGTTAGTCCTCGGCTCATGAAGCTTTATCCCAACAAGACTCACACTGTGCTGTTGATGCCTTCGTCTGATGATCCGCACAAACGAATTTCACATATAATAATAATAATAAACATAAACATAACAATAATAATAACAATAATAATAATAATAATAAAGGTTGCGTTGTCATATAATAAGCAAATATTTGGACATTCTGATTGGTTGAGAGTTTGAAAACAGAAGCTCAAACATAAATATAGTTGGGTTGAAGTCTCCCCCTGGTGTTGACTGTCAGGTATTACAACAGTAACAGGGACAGCTGTCCACTGTTGCTGTGACAACAGTGTAACTGCAGATGGGTGCTTTCCTGATGTCACTGTGATGTTAAAATGTCGTAATGATATAAGAAGAAGAAGCATACACTGTATTTATATGGAACTTTTCAAAACAAAGTGACAAAGTAATATCTGTGCGATGGACTCACTTGTCCCTCCAGTGGTGGTACCCCTGCAGCCCTGCAATGTCCTCCACGGCTGTCAGGATGTGGTCAAAGGCCTGAAAACACACACGCAGTGAATAACACCCACTGACAGCTGAGGGCGAAGCGTTATTCTCGACCACAACCAACATCCCCAGCAGAGGAAGGTGTGTTCTGGGCTGTTTCTGGGACACACCGCGCACACTAAACTCCTCCTCTGTTGTACTGCGCTGGGGACAGAAACCGCCAAACCTGGACAAATAAAACCAGAACGGTCCGACCGGGCAGAAACCATCAGAGGGACGAGGGAGAAACTGCTGGAAAAATGTCCCCTCGCTGGAAGACCTGGCCAACAGCAGGTGTGTCGTAAGGCAACAAAGGCCAACGCCCACCCTGGGCAGGAACTGCTCAGCATCCTGCCCTCTGGGAGGCCATACAGGAGTTTAGAAAGCAGGACCAACAGACTGAACAAGCACGGGCTGTAAGGACATAACAGCTTTTCAACATTTGGGCATTTATTGGGTGTTTTGGTTTTGTCTCGTGTGTGTTGGCAGGCTTAGTCTTACTTCAGTGTCATTGTACTGCTGTGCAATGACATTAAGCTTCTATTCTAACCCGTGTTGGAAGGGGGGTGGACGACGCTGCGTAGCTACTGTTCGCCTTGACTGTCTGCTTATTGAGGGACGAGGTGCAGGTCTGAATCCGGCTGCCCAACTGCAGCCTTTGAGCGAGGCAGTGACGTCTGGGCTCTGCACTGAACGCGTAGATGTTGGCGCGGCATGACAAGACGAACATGCTGTAACATGAAGAAGAAGAAAGACGCTGACCCTCTCGTGGATCTCCTCGTTGATGGTCGGCTTCCTGCTGGTGGAACGAGGAACTTTGAGCCAGTTTACCAGAGGTTTGATGGTCAGACCCTGACAGAGGAGACAGGTGACTCAGACAGAGAGAGGCATGTGAGGGCTGACACACAGCAGGTATCAACACATCAGAGGGCCGAGGTTCAGCCTGGGCTCCTCCTGTCATGGACACACTACACAAACATCCATGGGACACAACAAGAGGACAAACCTACAACAAACATGGATCGTGGACGTGCAGAAACAAAAAATACAAAATGAAACCCAACTATAAAAGGCATGTAACACACGTGAGTGAGGGACTTTTACATTTAAATGAGCGTCTGTAACATTCAAGCCACGCGAGGCCCCCGCCAGGTAAATCTCTGTGTGTCAGTATACCGAGTTTTTACACCTGGTGTCTGTGGCGACTTCCTGCGCTGGAGCACTGCTGCGTTTCCTTTACGTCGACCAGCAGTGGGGGGGGCAAAGGTTCCACACTGCAGGTGTGTTCTCTGAAGGAGCTGCGTGACGAGGACATAGATGCCCTTTTAAACTCTATATGAGATATTAATCTCCCACCGCTCAAGCAGGACAAAACGGAAGTCTTGGTTATTAGTACCGAAGCTCAGAGAGACAAACTGGTGTTAACCTCCGGTCAGCCAGGAAAACACCCAGGAGTTCTCTTTGGCTCGGAGCTAACTTTTCCACCTCACATCAGAAACATAACCGAGAGTGCATCGGAGCATCTGAAGAGCAGAGCGCGGCTGTTTCTGACTACTGTAATGCTCTACTTTCTGGCCTCCCTTAGACCTAATAACTGGAAACCCCGCTGCAGGATCCCTGCAGATCCGTCACACGCTGCACACAGCCTGTTCCCCCTCCTCCCCTCTGGGGGGCGCTGCACGCCAAAACCACCAGACTCCAGAACAGGCCGGCCCTCTGAGGAACAGCGAACACCAGTGACATCATGGTTTATGTGAATATTAATATTCTGTGTGTATCATGTACCTCCTGCCCACGAGCTCCCTGCTGCATTAATCTGACTTATCTCAGCACTAACTGTCTGCTGTGTGTGCACACAGAGCGCACGGAAAACCAGAGTCAGATTCCTTGTGTGTGAACACAAACCTGGCCCACAAAGCCGAGTCTGATTCTGATTCCGAGAGCTGCCGAGCAGCAGAGCGCGCTCACATCACACCAAGTCTCTGCACTGGCTGCCTGTTCGCTTCAGAATCTATTGTTAGAGCCTTTCGTTGCTTTATAAAGCTCTTAATGGGAGCTGATCAGATTAGCTTTTAGCCCATGAACCCTCAGGTCTTCGGCCTGTGGTCTTTGCATTATCCCTGACGTCGGAGCAAAACCCTTTTATTACTGAAGACCTGAGGGCAGCAGGGAAACCTACCCTGTAGTCCGGCTTTTAATTGAACTTGACTTTTGTCATCTGTTTAGACAGTTTGAATCTGTTTTATTTCTCTTGGTAATTCCTTTTATTATTTTGAGTTTTGATCTATTTCTAATCCTGCCGCTGCTGTTTCCTCATTGCAAATGGATGAGATTTATGACAGCGTTTCCTATACAAATATATTGTGACTGTGCAGAGCAGCTCAGAGAGAAAACAGCTGTCTGATAGATGTGTGTGCATATACTGTATGAATATTAGAGTTGAAACCATTACTGCAGATTCAGGAACCAGCAACTATTTAGATAGCAGGTTAGTGCTCAGGCCTGAAACAGAGACTGAACCAGCACATCGACCCGGTTCTGCCAGCTGTTGACTCATTCCGCTGTAACGGACTCTGCAGGAAAGATGCAGTCAATAGAGCAGGAGGTCAAAGGTCACACAGAGCATGACATCATTGTGGCTGGACGGCAGCGTACACTCGGTGTGTGTTGTGTCTACGTCTTTAACAGCGTGTCTGTCCGTCCGCTGGTCCAACACCTTATTTCTGTTGGACGGATTGTGACGTCCCAGATAAAGAACCTCGATGACGTCATCAGCAGGTTCACACTTTCCACCTGTCCAACATGTTTAACACGTTATGCTAACTGCTAATGCATCAACTCTGAGCATCTCTTGGGCTTCTCATCCAGGCTGACTCCACAGCTCATTCTTGACTTTGGTTTAAACAAAGTTCAGAAACGGTCCAGAAAGGTTGGTTCTCTGAGTCCTCCTGTCCTGCATCCAAAGACATCCAAACACTGAACGAGTGTTTAGTGCGCAGGTGCTTTTATATTGCGTGCAGCCACCTGACAGGTCACCTGACCACTGTGATGTTGTTCATTCAAAGAAACAAATATAAAAAACAGTGTCAAACAGTATCTGAGCGTCTTTTCTGCACAGGAAGTTGTTCCTACCTGGAACATGACAGTGAAGAATACGACCACGATCGTCGTGGCGACAAAGTAATCCTTGGCTTTGACCTGCTCGCTGTCCAGCAGCACCACCAGAGCGAACGCCACCGCCCCTCGCAGGCCACCATACGACATCACCACCTGGTCAATCTTGTCGAGTGGGACGAGGCGGAAGCGGTTCAGAACCCAGGTCTGACCAATCACACCTGGAGCACAGAGTTTACTAAAGGTCAGGACAGCCAGTCAGAAGGGAAAACGTTCATTGCTGAGGACGTTGAGGTAAATACTCAGAGCCTAAAATGCACTGAAATGAAATGATCTCCTAATAAAAATACTTTGTTAGGAAGCTTTGAGCAAATGGCCACTGCTCTCCATTTTAAACGGACTGTCAGCAGAGATAGTTGGAGCTCAAGAAGAGGAAAGGCTTAAAGGTTAGAAAGAAGTCTCACAGCAATTTTAACCTGCAGAGTAAAAATATGTGATTAGCATCCCAAAATCTTTCATTTGTGAAGCTAAAATGTGACAAACAGAAAAGGCCACAGCTGCTTTGTTCCCTCAGCGTTCATGGTGGTCATGTGTCAGCGTGATGTTTCTGTCACATATACCTCCATTAGGTGGTGTCTGTTACAGACTGTAAAGCCCTTTGAGGCTAATTATGATTTGTGATGTTGGGCTGTAGAAATAAAACTGACTTGAATCGAGGTTAGAGTTACACATCGTACATGATGAATAAATGATTGGTGGATCATTTTCAGAGAGATTCTTTTCTATTTCCTGTCTGTAGGATGTTTTTCTGTGACATTATCATTCTCTTGTATTCTCTCTCTCTTCTGATTCGATTATATACGCAGTAGGCGATGGGAGGGGGGAATGAGGGGGATGCCATCCCCCTGTTATCAAAAGGACCCAAATGAATCCCCCTAACCCCCCCCTGGTGGCAGAGCGAGTGCAGGGCAGAGGGGCTGTTTTGTCCAGTCTGCTGATTGATCCTTTATCTGAGGTTTGTATAAGTTAGAATCTGTGGCCCTGACCATGGCTCTGAGACATCAGTAGTCTAACTGTGCTGTGTATTGATAAACCCATGGTGCTGTCTGTGGTGCTGAAGTTGCAGACAGATTTGTAATTGCACCTTTTTCTGTCAGTTTGGTCTTGTAACAGTAATATTCTCTCAACTATATTCTGCCTTGTGTCTGAAGTAAAGAGAAAAGAAACTAAGGGACGGGGGAAGTGACCGACCTGCTGCTCTGAAGACAAAGATGAAGACGAGTGTACAGGACACCAGGCCGGTGTCCCAGGCCCACTTGGACTTGTCCACTGCTGAAATCCCCAGGAAGATGAAGATGATGGTCTCAGCAATGCTGGCCAGGGTCTTCATCGTGTACTTCACTGTGGTCCGAGACTTCTGGGAAATGTTTGCCTCCACGTATTTATTGGCTCCGATACCACAGAAGGTCATACTGAGGAGAGACAGACGCAGGGCAAAATCCTCAACTGTTCTTTGTTTATTTGTTTTCTTCCTCCCCGTCCATGTTGGATTTGCCGTTATACCATTTACCGTCAGGCGTGTGGATCTGTACGTAAATGAGAAGCCTGAATGGTGACGAAGGGGCTGGAAACAGGTTTGGGCAGAAACAACCAGGGGTGAGTCTCCTTTGAACTACCCTCAGTTATAATACAAACCCAAATTACCATGTTGGATAAACAACGACAAACCCAGCCAACCAGAACTCTGCAACCATCACAAACACAGTAATCTAGCAACCAACTAGCAAAACCCCAGAAACCCCTCTCAATACCCTACCAACTACCTAGCAACACCTTACAGACAACTACGAACACATTGGCAACCTCCTAGCAACCAGCTAACAACACTCCTGTGACCTCTCAAAATGCCTTTGTAACCACTTAGCAACTACTTAGTAACTACTAGACTGTAGACTTTAGCAACGACATAGCAACCAACTAGAAACAGCCTATCAACTACTCCACCAACCACCGATCAACTCTTTGGCGACCAGCCTGTACACCCTGGCAACCTCCTAGCAACTGACTTCAAATACCCCACTAATCACATAGGGAAACCTAAGCGACTGCCCCAAACACCTCAGCAACCACATAGTAACCAACTACCAATCGCTTATCAGCTACTCCTAACACCCTACCAACCCCCTACCAACTCGTTAGCAAGCCACCTGGTTACATTAGCAAACACATAGCAACCACGCCGAACACTTCCTCTTAGTAACTAGCGACACCCTAGCACCCACGCTTCCAACCCAACCCAGATACAGACTAAGGTAAAATCAGGTAACAGCTAGGGATACATTCAGCTGAGCTCTAGCTGGCTGTGGCTATCTCAGCTAGCTTTCAATTGATAGCATTCTTGCTTTAGCTGCCTATTTGGTCTTTCTCTGTTTTGACCAGATATGTATTAAGTGCGTTTTGGCTTTGTAGGGCAGTACCGTATCATAGACATCTCAGTAAGACTAGCTTACATTTTGCAGTTCATGTTGTAGTTTCACTTTTCGTAAGAGGTTTTTGTTTTTCTTATACTGGGACTGGCTGAGACGCCTTCAGATAATTCAGACTGCAGCATCAAATTATGACCCCAAAGGTCACGGCCTTTCCTCCACAGCTAATAGACATGCGAACAGTTCTACATAGGAGCTCTTCGTAGAATTGTTTAACAGCATTTACATTTCTCACTGATATTTTCTTGTAAGGTTGGAGATCCAGAAACTGAAGTTCATTCCAACAATTCTGCATATAAAACGATTGGATGTGCAGTTTGGAGACTGTGACCGGCTGCACTCTTTGGTTGACAGCAGCAGCAGCCATGTTGCACCTGTCAGAGGGGTCTTTGTGGCTTTACTGGTTGGGGAGACTTACGACAGAATGGCGGACAAGGAGAAGAGCTCTGCGGTCAGGTAGGCCAGGTAGACCAGCAGGAAGACGAAGAGGGGCTCGATGATCCGAACCTTCTTGGTGAAACGAGTGATGAAGCCCAGGATGACAGCGAACACCAGACCCACCAGGGTCCCCCCAATACTGACGATGAGGAAGGAGGCTGCAGAGGCAGAGGAGGAGGAAGAGGGAGGTGAGCAACAGAGTCAGTTATGGATTTGATTTTGTTCCTTTCTGTGGACTCACCGACTCCTTTAAAGTAATCTGCTGTCTGAACGTTCTCCACTCCCACTTCCACAAAGGAAATGTAGACTTTGTATAAAACCTGGAGAACAGAGAGACGCTTTGGATTAGAGGTGGCTGTCACTAAGGTGTGTCATGTTCTGGGTTTACAGTGGTTTCAACAGCTGTAGTGTTTCCTGCTGCTGGGGGACACGGTGGGACCTCAGCAGGAACCCGTTAGGTTGTATTTGTGACATTGTAAAGTCAAGTATCCTCAGCCTTCCCCGTTATTAGGTGACTGAATGAAAACCTTTTCAAACACTGAATGATTTTGTGTCTACTGTATTTCAAGCCCCTTCAAGGAAGAAAAGAAAAGACATATTACAAAAATAACCGATAAAGAAATGTAAAAAAGAACTCTTTAACAAGTGTGAACACCCGGCTGCTGCATACAAACAGATCAAAGTGACCTCTCTGCTTTTATTAGCAACATGTCGACCCAACACAGGTCTTCCTCCAGCAATGTATCAGCTCCCGTTGGCCTCCTGTGTGCGCTTGGTACGACGGAGTGTTTGGGCCACAGTTCGGGTAAAAAGATTCTCAGACTTTGAGTTTTAACATTTTGAAGGTGAAGCTTTCTGTAATACTGGGACTGTATTCTCATAAGAAAGCGACCTTTTCTCTAAATATTGTATATCTTTTGAAATATCTTCCAGTTATCGTGAAGTAAGGATGTTCTGGCAATATAAATATTCTGGTACGTGAGTGCCTTTCCGTCATGTGGAAAACCTGGTAAAGCTGATTCCACTGTTTTCTACTGTACATACTTTAGCTGTTCAACATCACTGTGTGATCAGTGACGTCCCGTAAACATCCTGCACCAATGATCAGTGTGAAAGCATGAATTCCCAATGTTTGAACACAAATAACGAATTCACAGCAGGAATTTCTTGGGCACTAATTCGTTCTTTGTTTCTCCCCCACGTCTCCTGTCGAGCTCCGTCGATGTTATGAACGTTGAGTAACTCCCTGTTTCGCAGCTTATTGCAGTGGAACGCACTGTATGGCAGCACTGCAGTCTTTTTTCTAAGTAACAATAGAAAGTGCAGTTTGGGAATCGTGCAACATTTTGTGGGTAAAACTGAGCAGCAGTAACGTCATTTACAGTAAAACCCTGCTGAGCAGATGATCATTTCTTCACGGGGCTGCAGCTCACTCTCTCCGTTTTCCCACACTTTGGTTTTTCCATTTGTTGGTGGGATTAGCTCATATTCTGAGTGCTGCTGAGGATTAGGAAACTGCAGAGTTAATCTGCTCAGAACGGGTTAATCTCAGCTTGCTCAAACTCGACATGTTAATGAGTAAATGTGAAGTTGTTGCTCTTCATCACACGTCTGTTGTTTCTGAGGGACAATCACAGCATTAAAGGAACATTCATCCTTCCTCCGGCAAGAGAAGACGGACATGAAGTGTACCGATCTCAGCGCTGCTCCCCAGGATGAGCCCTTTACATTTGAATGACTCCATGGTCTTTCCTCTGGCGCCACCCTCAGGACAAGCTTCACGTTCAGCTCCACTCGTGGTAAATACAAATTTCAAACGTGTGAGGATCGCTATGAACATCAGTCACCTTTGGACTGAGAGAAACCGTCAGTCCCCCGTCAGCACCTGCAGGCCAGACAGGGTGTTCACTGTAAAGCCTCCTCTAATCACACAGATCCCCCCCACATAAAGCCCCCGTGTCGCCCCCCCCCCCCCCCCGTCTGGTCGGGCCGCCTCCATTCAAACGGATGACAGGGCTGTGGGCACTGTCGGTCTGAACGCAGCCTCGTTCTGGTTCAAAATAAAGTCCAACCAGAGAACGTCAGAGGTGCAGTCGCTGTGTTTGAGTCTGCAGACATCACTGCTGTGATAACCACAAGTACTACTGCTACACAGGTCCAACTGTAAGACCACAGATACCCCTGGAGTAAAGGTGTAAATACAAAGCTGAGGGCAGAAGGACAAATATCAGGGCACACAGGTGAGGTACAGTAAGCATTACGCTCACACACACACACACACACACGCCCTGCGGTGTGTTGCAGTCATTATTGACCTTGTAAGCCTCTCTGTTGCCATAGTAACACACCTTACATGATGAGGGGGGCGTGCGTGTGTGTGTTTGTCTCACCACGGTGACGGCGTCGTTGACCAGCGACTCTCCGAACACGATGATGAAGAGCGTGTCATTGACGTGAACCTCCTCAAACACGGCCAGCACCGCCACCGGGTCGACGGCCGAGATCAGCGCTCCGAACAGCAGGAAGTCCATCAGGTCCGCCTGCACGCGCTCGTCTGCACGCGCGCACACACACACACACACACACACAGATGTTTCCTTCTCTGCTGCTGATACGCATCACAAGCTTTGGACTCAGGTTTGATTTGTTCACAGTCTGAGTCCAGATGACATCACAGTAACAGTTCTGAAGATGATGGAGAGAATCAGATGAAAGTAGGGATGAAGAGCAAAACTAAAAGGCTACAGAGGACAAACCAGCTGTTTTGTCATTGGTTGGTTATTTCCTTACTTCCTCCTCCTCATCACATTTATCGGACAGCTTTTTAAAAACTAGTTGAGAAGAATTCCTCATGCGTGCTGACGGCTACAATGACAAGTCAAACATAAAAAGAGGAACTTTTATTCGAACCAAATGTTCTCCAGAACCTTCTCTGTGAATCTGTCGACTACAAAGTGGGTTTTTTGCTGGTTGCGTGTTTTCCACATGAAGACTTGGTACAAACTGAAAGTCAGAGAGTCACCGTCCCTTCGGTTTCCAGTGTAATTAGACTAAAAATAGCATTTTGTCACTCGATTCAACTAATGTGAACAACATATGTTTCACATGAAAAAAGTGATCAGTTGTTAATAAAACCTTAATGACTTCAGCCAGGAAGAGATCATATTTCAGATCCAACATGTGGACGAGCTGCAGTGGACGTGGCTTCAGCGTGCAGACAGGTGAACAGCTGTTCATCAATAACAGACTGACCTATGACCCCCAGCAGTTTGGCGGCGTACAGGCAGAAGCCGGTGCAGAAGGCGTTCCACAGCGTTCCCACCACGGCGTACGTCAGGATGGCTCCCAGGTTGTCGAAGAAGAGGCGGGCCGGCATGAAGTACCCGGCGTCGCCCACGATGGTCGGCAGCAGGAAGAGGAAGAAGAGGGCGGGCTCCAGCTGGTACAGCTGCTTCTTATTGGCTATGAGGACGATCCCGCCCAGGGCCAGACCCAGCAGGATCAGCATGCAGCTCTCTGGGACCACCGTGGTGAACCGCTGGGACAAGTGGAACACTGCAGGACGAGAAACGGCGGTTAGATGCTCAAACAGCAGCACAATGACAAACAGACGTCTGACAGGACGAGCTGACGGACAACGTGACGTCCGACAGGACCAGCTGTTCTTATATCCCAGTGGGGACCCTAACCTGACTGCACACTAACTAACTAACGTGGGGACTCGTGTCACCGTTGGGCCAAACATTGAGGTCCGGTCAGGTAGAGACGGCGTTTTCAGGGTTCGATCATCAGGTCACAGTTGGGTTGAGGTCCGGACTTTCAGACTCTTCAGTTTGGTCCGAATCAACATGACAGGTGTGAGACCTCCCTCGCACCGCGGTCCGGACCAAACAGACGAAAAGAGGTGGTCTCGGTCCCGATCAGACTTACCAAAGGTTCGGTTGGATGCGAGTGTGAAAACATCGTCTGTGTGGTTCGGACTCTCACACCATTTACAGGAAGTTCCCGTGGTTCCCGCGTACCCGAAACCACAGAAGAAGACAGAACTACCAGACCTGTCACAGGAGATCGCAGGAACAATGAGCCATGGTCGCACATGGGGAGAGCAGGAGACCAGGTTTTTAACTTCTTCTTCTGTCCTCAGAGCAGAGGACACAGCTCGGGTCTAATGGGAGGGGACAGGCAGAGCGTGATTGCCAGCCCGCTTACTTAAAATTGGTTTCAGTGCACCAATCAGGACTGAGCTAGTTTTGAAACGTAATGACTTGCTGCCTCATGCTGTCAATCAAATCTAACCAAACCACAGTCCTGCTGATGACTGCTAAACTGAATAAAAAAGTCACGTTACTCTTTATTAGCTTCAACTCTGCTCTTCTTTAGTCGGGAACGTTTACTGTCAAAGAGGAATACTTGAGGATGTGAGACGGGGGCTTCAGGGGCTCTCAGCCCTGATCGTATGAAGCTTCAGCGTTACAGCAGGAGTTCTCCTGTAGCCCTGCGACAGGCAGCGGTTGTTCCCCTGACTCAGACCGGCTTCACTCAGACGCTCCTCAGACACTCCCCCTGTCCTCTGACGCTCCCCCTGTCCTCAGACGCTCCCCCTGTCTTCTGACGTTCCCCTTGTCCTGCTG
>CM022485.1:814151-827134 GCA_011952105.1 Coreoperca whiteheadi
ACACACACACACACACAGACACACACACACAGAGAGACACACACACACACACACACACACACACACAGAGAGACACACACACACACACACACACACACACACAGAGAGAGACACACACACACACAGAGAGACACACACACACACACACACAGAGAGACACACACACACACACACACACAGAGAGACACACACACACACACACACACAGAGAGACACACACACAGAGAGACACACACACACACAGAGAGACACACACACACACAGAGAGACACACACACACACACACACACACACACACACAGAGAGAGACACACACACACACACACACACACACACACACAGAGAGACACACACACACACACACACACACACACACAGAGAGACACACACACACACACACACACACACAGAGAGACACACACACACACAGAGACACACACACACACACACAGAGACACACACACACACACACAGAGAGAACACACACACACACACACAGAGAGACACACACACACACACACAGAGACGCAGAGACGATAATGTTATTTTATAAAACTCAGACAAAAACCATGTACCTCTACCTAAATAAACGGCACGTGAAAGGGTTGGTGGACCCACATCTGATACTGAGGTGTTACTACGGCGGGGGCTGTTGCTGCTACCGCGGGGGGCGGGGGCTGTTACCTCATAGATGGTAAACTGTGCTCGGAGGTCTGGCTCCGTCCCCTTGTTGTTCAGGTGTTTGTGGATGATGGTTTCCATTCCCAACTGCTCCAGACTGTCTGTCACATCGTAGAACGAGTCCTGGTCAGGGAGCACCGCTACAGTCTGACACACACACACACACACACACACGTTAAAGAACGGTTTCAAAGCTGCCGAACAGTTCGAGTCTGAGAAGGTTTATTTGAAACTAGTCGAGTCCGTGTTTCCTACGATGTGGTCTCGCGTGTTTATCAGGGTTCGTTAGCGTCTCAGGCTCCACGGGCTCATGAGTCATACGCTCAACTCTTAGGCACATGAGAAACAGCATTGTATGTTCTTAAAGTGAAATCAAATAGTGACCTATACTCCAAGGTCTCAGAGCGTCCTGAGGCCTTGACTGTCTGCTTACCTTGTTGATGAGCGTCATGGTGAACATGAGGAGCTCGGTGTCGGAGCCGTTTCTCTCCCCGAGGACCTCCATCAGGTAACTCCAGGGCTTCACGCCTGCAACACACACACACACACACACAGCTGGTGTCAGGTGACTGGATATCAAACTGCAGGTAACCATAGGCAGGGGCCCCTCCACCACCACGACCCACCAGCGTGGGGCCCTCACAACCACCTCCCAATCCAGAGACCCATCCAGGCCGGGCGCTGTCATGCAGACGCTACATTTACTCAGTAGGACTAGAAAGCACAAGGGGAAATCATTTCAAAACACAGGGACTTCTTTTCTTTCACGTTAGACTGTGACAGCAAATTGTTGTACTTGATCCCATTTAAGGGTCAACCATGGATGTTTGCACGGGTCCCCCCTGGGCCGGGGTCATCTGTACCCTTTGACCCCCCCTGACCACAGCAGCAGCCCTGCACCTGGTGATTCTCCATGTCCATATTCATATTCTCAGTTCCTGTTCATGTTATTTCACAGAGGTAGAAGATGTTGGAGGCAGACTAACAGGTTTCACCCGATTCTATAGAAGGAGCCTGTTTATATTGCAGTGTAGCGGTCTTGTGTTCATGCTTAATGAGCCGCTGATGTTTGGAGATGTTCAGCCAGCTGTTGTCTTTTACTGCATGTGTGAAGACGACCTCGTCCGCCTCTTTAAAAGAAGTCATTGTGTGTGCGTACCTCTCCTCCCGTCCACTGTGTTGACGGCATTGATGAGCAGAGGACTGTTGGACTCTGAATACTCAACGAAGACGATGAGCAGCTTCAGAGACGTCTTCACCACCAGGCGAGACTGCGGAGAGAGAGATGTTCAGTGTCGGCCCACCGGGGGGCGCCACAGCTCTACTTCACCTCCTCTGAATCACGTCTACAGTGGAAACCTGATTAAACTGGCCTTTATTTCGCCACAGCACTCAGACTTAAAACTGTCACCATTAACCCTTGAACATCCGGCCCTAAAGTAGAACTGTCTCTAACGTATGGGACGGCCTCCACTGCAGCGGCGTCATGGTCCATGGTGGCATCAAAAGTTCCTGTCTGCTCAGCTGCTGGTTTTATATAGTTTATCATTTTGTGATTGTCAACACCCCAATCAACATGTCTGACTCTAAACTGTCAGCAGGCTGAAGGGGATCAGCATCTCTGATATTCAAAAACACGCAAGCTACACTAAAGACTCAACCACCCAAACCCTGATCAGACTCACTCCTCAGGTTAGAAAAGCAGATTTTAAACGTCTGCAGTTTGTGGGGTCTTGTTGTCCGGAGGACTCACCTGACTTCCGGTCAGCGTGTAGAGCCACTGCACCGTCTCGCTGTGGTTTATCACCCCGTTCATACCGTCCACAAACAGCATGATCTGACTGAGAGCTGACGGACGGACAGACAGGCAGGCAGAGAGACAGACAGAGACAGGTCAGCGTTGGCTCCAGAGGAGCCTGTAATCTGCAGCGCTGACTTAGCTCTCTGTGGGTTTGTTGGACCAGGGCCCCAGAGTCTGGGACCCCAGGTCAGCAGAGTCCCCACGGTTTCAGCTCTCCGGTGAACCTCGCCAGTGTGGAACTTCTTTAATATTAAGGATCTTGTGACCATGGAGGGGGCTTGGGGGGGTCAGACAGTAAGCCTTCATCTTACCCAGCAGGCGTTAACCCAAGGATCATCTCAAAAGATGCTCAGGTAAAAGATTGTAATTCCAATAGGAGATAACAAGGTGTTCCCCAAACGGCATCTCCTCCAGCGTCCGGTTTTCCATACAGCTATGCTCTGGGAGGACAAAGACTGAGGCTGTTCTCACTTGATGTTTCTTCAGATAAAACTGATCTTTAAGCTGCAAGTTTGACAATGTAACGTAATAATTCTACATTATTTCAGAATCTGGTAATAGGCAGCACTCTGCCTTTTCTTACGGTGACTTGGAGAGGCAGAGGTGAACACCAGCCCCGTTTCTAGTTCTCTGCCGCCTTGCTAACCGGTCACACCTGTAACGGAGTCAGGTGTGACCGGTGACCCAGGCGGGTCGGCCTCTCACAGCTGGATGCTTCTTGTGTGCTTATTTTCCTCCTGAACACAAACATATTCATACTCAAACCACAATTTCTATTTTATTATTTTTTTTATTAGCAGCTGATCTACTCTTCAATCTTTGAATGGTTTCCGTGGTGATTGCTGGCGGGACCTAACTATTCTGTCAAGAAGTAACACTGCAAACGTTTGGCAGCTGACCGGAGGTCAGTGCTTGATGCTCTGGGTGGCAGCATCCTCCCTGTGAGGCTGAAGTCTGAGCCTCACCTCTCAGGATGTAGTTCTGGTAGTTGTGGTCGGCCTCCGCTCCAACTTTAACGAAACACGTCAAACCTTCAGAGGCCACGAACTCTGGAACCAAGTCTTTATCATCCTGCAGACACAAGGCAGAGGAGACGTGTGTCAGACTGTGGACAGGACACACCAACACCCAGGATCAACCTGCTTTCTGAAAACAGATTTCTTCTTCTTCTAGTCAACGCGATGTCTAAGATGACTCTTGTCTTATTCACAGGTCACAGAATCACAGAGAATGAAAAGGTTGGTATCTTATAGGGAGTTAAACTCGGGGACGAGTCGCTGTCAGGACACCGGACTGCTCTGTTTCGGGAGACGTCAGAGTCTCGTCCACAGTTGGTCCTTCAGCGTCAGGCCTGAGGCTGAAGCTGAAACGATGGTGCAGGTGAGAGAAGTGCGAGTGTTTGACCTGGAAGAGCTGTTTGAGGGAGAAGAGGGACCGTCTGAGCTCTGGACCCTGAGAGTTATACAGCTTCTCTGAAACACACAAGAAGAAGAAACACAGGGAGTCACTTTACAACCAGAAGAAATGTGTCGCGATTGTACGATAAAATGTGACGTGGCAGATTACAGCAGCTGTGGCTAGCTAATCAGCGATAATGCCACGTAGACGTGCAGACGCACTGGGTGAATGATAACTCCTGTTTGCATGAGGTCAGGACGCCTGACTCCTCCTGTGTTTTAGAGGAAAGAACCATCAAAATAACAAAAATGCTTTCCTTTTGTTTTCTTATACGGTTCTCTAACCCTGTGTTTTTCTCCATGGCAACACATTGTTCATTGAATGAAGTTATGGTTATGAATCTCTACATCCTCCACGCACGTCGGGGCGTGCTGCAGCTCTGAGATGTGATGCGTTTTGGTCGACGCAGATAGGCGTTAGAAATGTCCCTGTGTCCACTATGTGGTGCTAAGACAACGCACTCCATGCGGCACGTTGACGGACATTATGCACAGACCACACCACAAAAATGTCAAGCAAATTATGGAAGGCTTACTTCCTGTTGCCACTAGGTGGCGCTATGACTGTACGTCATTGTTGGCCTGTAGCCGTGATCAGGGTGGGACTCTTATCAAACCTGTGAAATTAGATGTCCCAACGTTTGCTGAAAACTCAATCTTTACAACGAAGCAGCACCAAGGTCTTACTTCCATGTCTGACCACATTCGAAGTAGACGTACTCAACGTGCTGGCTGGAGTAAATCAATGTGTAAAACATGCCATTTCCTGTTGCCAGTAGGTGGCGCTGTGCCAATAGCTGAATACTGTCATATAGATGTGTTCAGGGAGGGACTCTTATCTTACATATGAATGGAGCCTGTGAATGGCTGGTGGCTTCAGGGTATGGCTCCGAGAGTGGGGTGATCCATGCACCTCCACACCTTCGTACAAGCAGGTGAAACATAGGCCGGAGGGGCGCATGTAGGGGCGCTATGGAGCCACTTTGCCACGCCCGTGCACAAAATATGCACAGTTTCGCCACTTCTGACAAGTACGCAAAGTTTTTAAGCACCTTTAGCGCATCACAAATGTGATTCATTTAGGGGAATAATAATAATAATTCCTTGCATTTCAAAACGATATAAGAAGTTCCATAGAAGTGAGGCTAATAAGTGAGGAGGTCAGTAAGGAATAAGAAGAAAACGTTGCTGATAGGCCAATCAGACACCGAACACAAATAACCTGGACCGGTGAAAGAAAGTGAAGAACTGAGGAGCTACAGTTGTCGAGAAAATGACTCCACCAAACCAATCAGAGCAACAATGCGGATTGGAAACAGCAGGAAATACACAGTCAGTGACCACGGCCTGTCGCAGTAACAGGAAGTCATGGGAGTCCGTTGTCGTGGCAACGTGAACTATGAATCACAGTCTGTTCACTGTGAATGGACTCAATCTCCTTTGGTCACCAACAGCTGTGCACGCACCCAGATACTGTCATCACGCTGCCCTGTGGAATCATGGGAGGTCAGATTCCAGACTGAACTGGGAAAACTTCCTGCCTCTAACGATCCTCTGACTTCAGTTGTGTTGACTTGACAGACTCCGTTCGTTGCCTTCATCTGACCTCCGCATTAAACAAACTGTTCTTTTGTCCTTTGTGGTAAAATGAGCCGGTCCAGCTTCTCGTGAAGAGGACGTCTCTGTAGTCGCTGCCATCATCAACATTATTAAATATGAAATGTTTTGGTTCCCTCATCACGTCCAACTCCAAGTATTCAAACTCCTCTAACTATTAAATCACTTTTAATAGTTAAGGTTTTTGTCTGCTTGATGTAATCATACAACAGATCAGCATTCTGATTGGCTGAGAGCCTTGTTGGAATTGATTACTGGCTGATGACATCTAAAGACAACAAGGAAGTGCAGTGTTTACACACTTATGTAACCGTCTTGTTAACATTCATGCGGTAGTTCAAACTCTGCTGGGATGTTTGTCTGGGGTTGATTACAACACAGAAGACTGAGGAAGACAAAGTTCATCTGGAGAAAGAAAAAATAAATCAATCAAGACCGAGGAGACAAACCCTCCACCTCTGAAACAGCTGGAGAACAAGTATGTCTACAGCAGGAAACACGTCCACAAACCAACGAAAACCCTGTCAAGCACACGAGCCCTTGTTGTGCAACATCTCCAGCAGGAAACAAGGACGTCTGGACGAGTGAGCCATGCCACTAAAACAGCTTTTTTAAAAAGACATTTCAGTACAGAGCAAAAGAACTCTGAAGGGCAACACACAGCGTAACACGTAAAAACACCTGCAACCACAGCTTTGCATGTAAACCCATAACGCCTCCTGTTTCCCAGCATCGGCACGTATGTCCTCTACAGGACAGCAGCTCCCTGCAGAGACACGTCCAGGCTACCCTGACTACGGTCTGTCTGTGGGCTTCGGATGATGTGACGCTCTGGGTTGTGGCCGGTGCCGGGTGCTCATTACAGAAAATAGCAAATGAGCGTAAACATGATAGATCAGGTCTATCTGAATTGATGACAGTCTCCATTACATTATAGAACAACAAGACTGAGGTCCAGGTCCTACAGCATGTGTGCAGGCTTAACACAACAACAGGAAAGGTACGACAACATGCAGCCATTTCACCTGCAGGTGTTCAGGATGTATGAGCAAGTTTTTTTGTCCTTCAATACTGATTATTTTCTGATAGCAAGTCTGATCTGATACTTACGTATATTTACTTAAATATTAATTAAAAATGTAAGCGACAAACTTAAATAACAGCTTTATATCTGACAATTTATTTTTCACAAGCTCTTTGATCCAAATACTGAAGGTCCTTCAAAAAATATGAAGTAGAGCACCTTAAATTATTATAATTTTTACTCTCATGTGCAGTGAAATGCTGCTCTGTAGAGCCTACCTGACAGCACTGCAACACCAGCAGGCTGAAGTGGACAAAACGCAGTAGAGTCCAGTAAAGAACCGCAGTAGAGTTCATTAAAGAACCACAGTAGAATGCAGTAAAGAACCGCAGTAGAGTGTAGTAAAGAAATGCAGTAGAGTTAATTAAAGAACCGCAGTAGAGTGCAGTAAAGAAACAGAGTGCACAAAAAATTTGCACTTGATCCAGTTTGTTTTAGCTGATACTAATGTGTCTGTATCGGCTCAGATCTCGAAGATCGATATCTCTAGAAGTAGGTGTATCTCTTCAGATCAGGTCTATTCCCAGGTTTTTGAATATGATACAGGAACATGGTTCTTCTGTATAAAATGATGAGCGGGTCAGAGGTTGGTTCCGCTGCCATGGAAAACCTCAATCATCACCGTCCCCAAAAAGGACGAGGCTTGCTCCCTCAGCGTCGCTGGGCTCCTAATTGTGGCAAGAACCTCCATCACTCTCTTATCAACCATTGTCATTTAGAAGAGTTCTGCCCAACACTTAGTCAAGTGATGCATCTTTCTCAGGAGAACAATCTTCGGATGGTTGATGTTTAAACACAGCTTCTGTTCAGTAACTCTGGTTGTGTTTACACATTAAACTGCTGCTTCAGTACAAAGCATTCGGCTCACAATTAGTCCAAAGTGTAGACAGAGTTCCCTCTGTGTGTAAACGTTCCAGAGCTAGACGGAGTTGTGTTTGTTGGGGTCGTTCTCTCAGATTGTTTACTGAGGAGTAAACAGGACGCTGGGTCTCATCATCTTATTTAGCTCTCATTTAAATTCGTCATGGCAGAAGAATTCTCATAACCCCATAACCAGAGAGAGGCCGCTGCCAATTATTATACTTACTCTGCACAACACTCAGAGAGTCCAGACCTGTCGTAAGAGTTAGGTACGATAAGCCACGTGGGGGGGAAAACGCTTACAATTATGATGCCTTCATCTGGATGAATTTGGATATAAATACAGTGTGTTAATGAAATCAACAACTACGCACACAGTTATCACTCCGGTTATATAAAAGGAGCAGATGACTGGTAGCAATGGCCATGGTACCCCACACTCCCCCAGCACCCCCCACAGGACTCGTAAGCCTTCCCCAAGTCCACAAGCACATGTATACTGGATAGACAAACTTCAAAGCCCCCCCCCCCCCCCCCCCCCACCCCACCCAAGGGAAAAACCCCCCCCCCTACAACCCAACAACCCAGCAGAGGTAAAGAGCTGGTCCACTGTTCCATGACCACAACAGAATCCACATTGCTCCTTTTGGATCTGAGGTTTGACAATCGCTTGGAGCCTCCTTTCCAGGAATAAGCTTCCCAGACTGGCTGAGCAGTGTGATACCCAGATAACTAGAGCTCACCCTCCGGTCCCCCTTTTTAAAAGTGGGAACCACCACCCTGGTCTGCCAGTCTGCAGGCACTGTCCCCAACCTCCACAAGACACTGAAGCAGTGCGTCAGCCAAGACAGCCCAAGACCCTGTCCAGGGTCTTCATTCTCAGGGTGAATGACATCAACACCCCTCGCTTTGGTGCTGAGGTGCTTCATAACTACCTCAGAGATATAGGTGTATGGGTGAGGCTTCCCCTGACTCTCTAAACTCCTCCACAGAGGACGTGTTGGTCGGGTTTAGGAGTTCCTTTCCAGCGCTCGACAATACCCCCAGTCAATAAAACCCCAATGAAATATGATGTTACAGATTCTCTCAACACCACCATCAACTCACAGTGGTGCAGCAGTCATGTTACAGAAATAGCAGGTAGTAATTATGAAGTTATGATGAACGGTTTCACAGTCTGGTGTCAACTGACTGTACAAACATTTCACGGGAGGACGAGAGATTTTTAAACTGATAGAATCTGTGTGCCGAGTCAGCAAAACTGCACATCGGTACACAGTTATGTAAGATTACTCAGACAGTGAAGAGTCTCCTGCCAGAGAGAGCATGAAGATAACTTCTGAGTTAGGATTATCTTAAAGGGGAACTCCACCAAGGTTCCACCTCAGCCTGTTTCCAGGTGTTGGACAGCACGACTGCATATCTGAAACAAGGTGTATAAAGTCTTTAGTGTCTCCAGAGACAAGAAAGAACAAATCTGGAATTAAAAAAGCCAATATGTCTGGTTCTGCTGCATCAATTTTAATAACTATTTTATAGGAGAGCAATGATAAGTCAGTAGTCGTTTAACTGTGTGTCCAACTTTAGCATGAAACATGAAGAATGTGGGGAAGTCTGATCTATGATCAGTCTAGTCTTAAAGCCTGTGCAGTCAGAGGGAAATATTCAAAGCACAGACTCCATGCGTCTTGTATGGAAATATTCTTCAGGTCTGCTGCATCTCTTTAGACACTTTCCCCCCAAAATTCATCCTGACAGATTTGGGATCTTTGGACACTTTCTACTAGAATTCAAAGTGACCTTCTGAGAGTTTGAACAAAGGAACACGCGTTTCTCTGCAGGGATTAAGAGGTAAACACTAATCACTTCAAATTGCTGAGTGGGAGAAACGGGGCAGATGTGACTTGTCATTTCTAACTAAATTACAGCCAAACAGATGACGGATGAACAAACTGTGAGAGGCAGCTGAGCGAGATTACAGAGCTGAAGTTTAAATCTGAACACACCGGCAGACGTGGATCCCTGCAAAGCTCCTGTTCGGTGCTTAACGAGAAGCCAAACCCAGCTCAGACTGAGGATCTTTACCAGCATCCGTCCTGACAAACAGCAGCAGGGTGTCACCGTGGAACCAAGGCCGGCTGTGTTTTACATGAATCAGTGCAGAGTGAAGAAACACTGTCTGCCCAGCTGGTGTTGAATGGAACTAGTCCATCCCAAACTATTTCACCACTGTTCAGATGTTTCACCACAGAAGCAAAAACACTGATTCAGAGTGGTAAAAATAAAAAGATTACGTCAGAGTTATGAGTTTCACCACAGAGCATGAGTAATAGAAAGATAACTTCATCTGAATGAATCCTGATTCAAATAGGTTCACGAAATCAACTAAAACTATTAGAATCTAAACTCGTATTTTGTTCACTATCAGTTTGATGTTCACAGGAAAGCCCATGTAGCATGGATTATGCAAATGATCACACCTCAAACGCACTGAACAGCTGGTGCTCATCAAGTTGAACAAACCTGAGCGAAGTTTAGGAATCACAATATGAGTATTGGCTCATTTGTGGCCTAATGTTTCCATTACATAGTGACGTAGTATCTAGTTTATACCGTTCGTATGTAATATGGAACGGTCACAGATTGTCCTGATCTCCAGAGGATGAACCTTTTAGATTTGAATGACCCCTTGCTCTTTGCTCTGGCGCCCCCTTCAGGATGTTTAGCTCCACTGCTGGTGAGACTACGAACACAGACAGCCTCCGGATGTATAGATTCATATATTTGGAACGAACCCTGCAGCCTCTCTGGGACGCCAACAGAAGTTTAGTGTCCTTATAGCTTTAATCTAAGAAACTGTTTGATGAAAAAGCCAAAGTCATGAGTGAACAGAAACCGCTGTTTTATCGCAGCCGTCTATAACTCACATACTGTTAGACTGAACCACTTCACTTTGCTAACATGCACCAATAATACTGATAACCATCAGC
Source organism: Coreoperca whiteheadi (assembly GCA_011952105.1). Classification (NCBI taxonomy): domain Eukaryota; kingdom Metazoa; phylum Chordata; class Actinopteri; order Centrarchiformes; family Sinipercidae; genus Coreoperca; species Coreoperca whiteheadi. Next base: position 824,643 of record CM022485.1, read on the forward strand.
GGGTCGCTCACAGCGACAAACTGTCAAACTCATTCCGTGACACAACATGTCTGTAGACGTCATCTCAGAGGCAAGACATGTAAAACATAAACCGACAGAAACAGACAGGCCTCCGGACAAAGCGAAGAGGACTTTACAGCAGAGGTGGACGTTTTCTAAATAATCCTGTTGCTGGGGGATTAATCAAAGAGCGGAAAATAAAACCTGTTTAACTCTCATGTTACCTGCGGAGAAGACTGTAAACCGTGAAGGACAGAAGAACAGACAGCTCGTGACGTCAGCTCATGGTTTACTCACAGCAGCATAAACGGAGGTGAACAGGTTGGCGCTCAGCACCTGTCCGGACAGGAGCACGGTTAGTAATCCCATGACTCGGTTGCTCACTCTTCAAAAGAAACGTGGGTGAACCATGCTCGAGCATGCACTCCGACATCGTGGAAACCTGAAGCCTGACCTGTCGTCAGCATTACAGGGGAGTCTGTCCTGAAGGGGGCGCTGCAGGAAATCTTGGGGGACCATGAATTGGAGGACATGAATCCGTCATGGAGACGCGAGGGTGAAATCATGAGATATTTAGAGTAAAATCGTCACTTCTTCCTCAGAAATGTGACCGGGACACATTGGGACCTTTTATGGTTTCATGCACATCGGCCAGCAGCTGCTGAGGTTCGGTAACGTGGTCTAGACCAGGTCTTGGACTGGTCAACACTGCGTTAGGCCCGCCCTTCAACAGAGCAGCGACAGGAAGTACGCTGCCCTCTGAACCGTTGGATCACAGAGGCCGAGAGCTGAGCCGTCTGATCTCAGAACAGCAAGGTGAAAGGCCTTTACCTGTCGCCTGCAGCTCACCTGATCTGCTAGACGGCTGCATTTAGAAAGCGCTCCTTCGCTCACACGCCGATGGCAGCGAGCTACCATCCCACGTGCTGGGGTGGAGGTGGGGATCGAACCTCCTCCGCTGACTGCGTCCATACCTGCAGGATTACGCTGGATTTTGTTGTTTGAGGAGGGAACGTCCCTGAATTATAAAGAGCTGCGGCTGGTTATTGATGCCAACACGCAGCAGCCCAAAGAGCGCGGGGGAAATTCCTCCCCCCTGACTTCACTGCCACACATAGACTGCTGTTACTGGCCGAAGGGCAAAGACCCATCTCCTTCGTGTCCAGTCAGACACTTTGGGGACAAAGACCGAAGCTTTAAGATCGACAGTTCAGCAGAACAGAGAGCAGAAATATTGATCTTTAGTGATTAGCAAATCGTGTTGGACTTTCCAGCATCTCACCAGAACAGGTGAGTGTTCTTCAAATGCTGAAGTTTTTCCACTTGTGGTTGTGATTCAACACAAATCGAAGATTTTATCAGCGATTACGCGTAGTGTCCACTTTATTAGGTACACCTGCACAGTCTAAAACAGCCCAATACAACTGTTCTGCCATGAGGTCGACCGTTAGGAAGCCACTAATGTTCACTGCTCAGTTAGAAATGCTGTGGTGCTGAACATTAGAAGCTCTGTAAAGACAGAGCTGTTGTATTGGATTGCATCAGAGTGTACCTAATAAAGTGGCCACTGTGTGAAACCACACCAGCCACGTCGCTTCACTCCCCGATGCTGCTAATCCACGCCATCACACGGCTTTCGGAGCTCGCCAAACAGAAGAATATTCTGTTCTTCATGTTAGTCAAGGGTGCACTAATTATAGCCTCTGTGGACAGAGGGACAGATCCATGTGTTTACCCTGCGGAGACAGGAAGTGACCCAGATAAACTTAGCGTGGTATTTCCTGTTAGTGCCAGTGCTGCTGATGGAGCTCGACTCCGGAAGTGGAACTGAGCGCAGTGTGACACGGATCAGACAGAAGAACTGATATTAGAGGGGTGAATGATGACCAGTCTATTTTCATACCAGACCACTGATCAGCCAGCTGAGTACCTGAGCTCTGTGAGCACGCAGCCATGTTGCAACGACCAAAGAAGGGGTTTACGCTGACTCACGAGCATCACAGCTGTTACAACAACACAGTACGTCTAGAAACACGTCCAGCGCGACTAATTACTGCTAATAACACTATAATATTTATGTACATCCCACAGGAGTGTATTCACAAGTGTCTGGCTTTACGAGTTGCGCAGGATCCCCTGAACGCAGCGCTGGGGGCGTGGCTGGCTCCAGGTGAGGTCAGGTCAGCAGTTTGAGCGCCTCCATCCTGCGGAGGCTTCTCGGTGGAACTGCACCCAGCCGGCTCCTCTGTACCGGACTTGTTGCCACACGAGAGACACGACAGCTTGTGTGTTTGCTTCCACAGGAGCAGGAGGGCGGCGGCTGCAGAGGCTGGGACTTCAGTCACTCTGCAGACAGAGCTGCTCTGAGATCAGTCTCTACCATATAAAACACAGCCAGGGCTCGAAGGAGGAACAGTGCTGGGAAATCCCCTCCGGAGCCGGAAGGGCGGGGCGATGCCAAGCAGTGCGGAGGGGTTGGGGGTTTGGGGGGG
>CM022485.1:827455-841965 GCA_011952105.1 Coreoperca whiteheadi
GGGGGGGGGGGGGGTGGGGGGGGGGGGGCGACAGCAGGAACTGTAGGAAAGTCACAGCTCAACAACTACAGGACAGATTTACATGACCTGTCCCTCCAGAGGGCGACCCCTCTGGATTTTGATGACTCCGTGATCTTGCCTCTAAACTTTACATTAGTAGCTGCACTAGAGGAGAGACTGAGGGCAGAGCAACCATCAGGACGCCTCACAGAATAGAGCCTGTCATTGTGAACAAAGCGGAGCAGCTGTGCAGGTCTGAACGTGCTCAGCTGCTGTCGGATCGGGTCACTTCTGTGATGTTCCTCTGGAAACTCTCACATCAGCGTGTGAAATGCTCCATTACTGAGGTTCTCAAGTCTGACGCCGGGGGACAAAATGGACAAAGCAGCGCTCCAGGGCGGCTGTGGAAGCTGATTTGCTAATGAATTTGTCACAAAACGTCCCCGTTTTAAATGCAGGTGTGACCTTCAGGCCTCTGTAGAAATCAAACCAACCAGATCACACTTTGTCTTCCAACCACCGGCAACTTCTCTTTACAAAAGGTGTCAGGACCCGATACAGACGCCGCAACAGCTGCGGACAATGATCCAGCTGCTGAGGTGGAACAGTCACAATATCCCAATGGCTGTCAGCCAGGCAGGAACCACCGGGCACCTCCATTACGCTCAACCCACGTCCAGGACGAAGGTCACGGCACGGCAGCTCTTCTATGCAACAGCTCCAGTAGAAGAGCCAATCACAGACCTTTGAAGAAACCAAAGGCTGTGGCTCAGCCGACGGCAGGCGCAGCATGAAACCTGTCCGAGGTTTAAAGACGTGTCTGCCCCAAAACATCTTCAACAATGACAAGAAGAACGTTTGTTGTAGATGTTTGGAGGTGTTTCACTTAACAACTGACTTCCCTGCAGCGTCTCTGCTGGGAAGTGCAGGCCACACTTCTCCTGACAGCCGTGCTGATGACAGCTGCTGGCCACTCCGTCCAGGAGCCAATCATCATCGAGGAGCAGAACGTCACATGATTTACAGCTGCACGCGAAAGCCAAGTCGACTCTATTTATCCAACCCAATATCGCAATCCAGATTGTCATGGAGTTGTTTTACAATCTGCACAGCCTGTCCTCAGAGCCCCGAGTCACATAAAGAAACCCTCCCCAGGAGACAGGAGGGACAGACCACTGTAAGATGACATATGGACGATATGAGACGGTAGACCTAGATGAAGAACAGATCTGGGGGGCAAACACTGGCCCAGCCAGCCAGCCTGCAGGAGGAGTCCGGGTAGAACTGCACGGCCGGGGCTGCTGAACATCTCAGAGAGAGAAACTCAAAATGTTTCGAGTGGGACACAATACACCGTCCTGCCATGGGAGTCACCCGATTCCACTGACCTCCAGATGCTGCCAACAAACACGGGGACGAAGAAGACCGCCAGCTGGCCAACATGGACGAATGCAGGACACACGTTACTGTCGAAACTCAGCTTCCCAAATGTTTTACGGGCTCACTGACTGGGCGGGTCATTCTGCTTATTACAACTTGGTTTGTCCAGGATTTGTCCCCTTTTCTCCGTCAGCTGACAGGAAACTGCTGTGCTCTAACATGGCAGACTGAAGTCCAGGGATTCACAAAGAAAAACTAACGGCTTGAACAAAGTGCAGTGTAAAGGTCACGAGCCTCGGCAGAGGTGTCCACCGACGCCTCACAGGCAGCAGCTACGTCTGCTAACCCTGCTAGCACGCCGGAGGCTACAGCAGCGGCTCCCAGAGGGCCCTCACGCCACGTCTGAGGGCCACTACAAGGATAAAGTAGACTGAACCAACTCTGTTCTCAAACGTTTCTGTTCTTCTGACTTTTCTCTCATTTCTTTGCCTTTTTAAGGTGTTTTAAGTGTGATGGGCTGACTGGAGAAACACTTTTAAATCTCGTTGTACTTGGGACAATGACAATAAAGTATCTATGTTTTTCCTCGTAAATTACAGATTTTTCTAATCCTTAAATCCTTCCGATGAAACAATCGGAGAAGGAACGATCGCTCATGTCGACACCGAGGACGAGAGGAAGAAGGAACTGCTCCTGAACCAGACCCAGCTGACCGGATTCACACAGTGGAGAACGCTCGTGGAACGAACACGCCTCAAGTATTTGTTTGGGACGAGGCCGGAACAAGCTGTCAAATCTAATTTTCATCTACAGAAGTGGAAGTGTTGCACTTTCTGAAGAGTGAGCGAGACGTTGCTCAACAGAAGGCCGACAGAGAGTCTGAGCAGCAGACTCGCAGAGGAAATCCTCCCAGCTGACTCGGAGTGACACGTCACTGTGGTCAAAGTGGGGACAAAGAAAAAAGGAAAAGCATCTGACGGCGAGTTTCCCCTGACTCATCACTCCTCTGCTGCAGGAGAGGATGGAGGGAGGACATGGGGGAGATAATTACCCAGGATGGAGTGAACGCGAACGGAGAGCTGAGTCCTCAGGATCAGAATGGGCTTCTTCCCTTTTCTGTGGAAAACACGAGAGAGAGAGAGAGGGGGGGTTAGAGCTGAGGGGGAAACCAGAGAGACAAAGTGTTCAGACAGAAACAGCCAACCAACGTTCATTTCTCCAGAGACACTTCCCAGAGTGGCCCTGAACTCTGCTGACACATGCTGAACTCTGAGCGTGGCGGCGCTGCACGGGTCACTTGCTGCTGAGTGCTCGAGCCTGTTTGTAAGGTTTAAAACTGACCTGGTGTCAGCACTGGAGGACAGGACCGGCAGCGTGAACGTTAACAGCGGTCGGGTCACCACAGAGACTCAAACTGAAGCCTCGGGACCAACCTTTCTGGCTGACATTTCAGCGTCAGTGTAGGGATGCCAACAGACCACTGTAAGACGCTGTGGCTCGTGGAGGGGGGGTGCACACCTGTACTGAGGATGAACCCCGACCTCCTGTGGCAGAAAACACAGTAAACCTGCGCTGATTCGCTGTCCGATAAGACGTTAAGACGTCCACGGGGGTGTAAGCTTCTTACCGGCAGCACTGTAGCGGCGATGCTCGACTCCCCGCCGTGTTTCATAGTCCCACGTGGGAGGGGCCCGAGAGAAAACCTCATTAGCTGTTAAAGTCTTAATTAACGAGCGTCGCGAGCCGATTCAGAGTCATCATTTAACGTTATTACAGAGCGAGTTCTGCCGCTCGGGTCAGAATATGCCACATGTGTGTTGGTCAGATTGCTCCCCCTGAACCTCCTCTGCCAGAGGTCAGTAGTTGTTCCAGACTCGTGCACTGTGTTTCATAGTTTATCTATTTATAATAAACGTATCAGCGCGACGTCGGGAGGCATGTGTCTCTGCACGCTTCACGTTCATCGGACTGCACGAGACCGACACGTCAGATTACCGTCACGAGGTTCACGTCTGAAGGCAGCTGAGAAACCGTCCTCATTCATTCAGTGGCCTCCAGAGACACAGAGACACCGAGAGACAGACGGAGACACCGAGAGACAGACGGAGACACCGAGAGACACAGACACCGAGAGACACAGACACCGAGAGACACAGACACCGAGAGACAGACGGAGACACCGAGAGACCGAGACATGCAGAGACACCGAGAGACAGAGACAGACGGAGACACCGAGAGACAGAGACAGACGGAGACACCGAGAGACAGAGACATGCAGAGACACCGAGAGACAGACGGAGACACCGAGAGACAGACGGAGACACCGACAGACACAGACACCGAGAGACACAGACACCGAGAGACAGACGGAGACACCGAGAGACAGAGACATGCAGAGACACCGAGAGACAGACGGAGACACCGAGAGACAGACGGAGACACCGAGAGACAGAGACATGCGGAGACACCGAGAGACAGACGGAGACACCGAGAGACAGACACAGACAGAGACACACAGACACACAGACACAGACACACAGACACAAAGACACCGAGAGACAGACGGAGACACCGAGAGACAGAGACACCGAGAGACAGACGGAGACACCGAGAGACAGACGGAGACACCGAGAGACAGACGGAGACACCGAGAGACAGACGGAGACACCGAGAGACAGAGACATGCAGAGACACCGAGAGACAGAGACATGCAGAGACACCGAGAGACAGAGACATGCAGAGACACCGAGAAACAGAGACATGCAGAGACACCGAGAGACAGAGACATGCAGAGACACCGAGAGACAGACGAGACACCGAGAGACAGACGAGACACCGAGAGACAGACGGAGACAGAAACACACGGAGACAGAAACACACACGTGTGTGTTTGTCTCTGCCGTAACTTCAACGAGCTAAAATCACTTTCCTCCCAACAAAGCAAGACATTTGTGTTTCCCTGCTGCAGGGCCTCAGAGTCTCAACATATTAACACGGTATCTACAGCGCAGGTAGCAACTCCGAACTGATCCCAGAACAGCTCAGCTTCCATATGAACCTACGCGTGCAGACTGTGGCCTGCTGGGATTACAGTACGGAAAGAACGACAGCATGGAGGTATGGAAAGAATGAGAGAAAAGAGAGGGGGAGGAGCACAGAGAAACTGAGGAAAACGAGAGGAAGAAGGAGTTTGTGTTTATCCAAGGCTAAAAAAGGAACAATTATGAGAGTTTTTTAGTCATTGTAGCAAAGACACAGTTTCCAGGTCCACATCCCTGATTTTAGGGCTTCGGACTCAGCTGGGAACACACACACGTTCTGCATGGGGACATGACAGCAAATAAGATGTGTGTGTGCCATTTTCCCAGCATTAAGCCTGAGCTACTGTTCACTGTGAGAGTTGTGGTGACCGCTCCGTAAAGCTGAGGCCTGGACAAACCAGCCGAAGGACAGTTTCCACCAACTCGCACAGGCGCAAAGCAAAAACAAACAGCAGCTCCAAGTGTAATTATGCAGCCACATGTGTGCTGAAAAGACCAAAAAAGGAGTAAAAACGCTCCAGCTCTCACAACAGAACACTGAGAGCGGCGAGAGGACGGGACGGCGCGCGGCGAGAGGACGGGACGGCGCGCGGCAGAGCGGCGAGAGGACAGGACGGCGCGCGGCAGAGCGGCGAGAGGACAGGACAGCGCCCGGCCGAGCGGCGAGAGGACAGGACAGCGCCCGGCAGAGCGGCGAGAGGACAGGACGGCGCCCGGCAGAGCGGCGAGAGGACAGGACGACGCCCGGCAGAGCGGCGAGAGGACGGGACGCCCGGCAGAGCGGCGAGAGGACGGGACGCCCGGCAGAGCACCTTCTGACCCTTCTCCCACCCTCCCTCCTCTGTGTTGGAGCGCTGAAGAACAGACCCTTTGTCACACAGACCGAGGCCTCCTCAGTGCGCTGCTTGTTGGATGGAGGCCGACGTTAAGATCTCTGTTCCCAGAGGAGTCCTGTTCGTGATGTAAATATAGCAGAGACCAAGCAAGAAACATTCCTGCCAAAATATGAGGCTTCTGGTTTAGTCCTCGGACAGAGGAGAGGAAGTTTCTCTGAACGTTTGGATGCTTTTCCCCCAAAAAGGAAAATATCCCGACCCTGACAGTCTCATGTAGACGTCACTGATGGGCTCTACTGAGGATTCTCAACTGAATCAGGTGAGGTTTATATGGGACTCGTCTTGGTCACATGCTGACGTTAACGGATGAAGATGAAGCGTCGTCGGAGCTGACCGCAGTCACCTTTCAAGTCTACAGACGCGATTTGGACACACACACACACACGAAGGGATTGTGTTCTTACGTCACGTCTTCATAGAAGCTCTCCAGCTCGTCTCTCTGCTCGGCCAGAGACGAGTCCAGGTCCAGATAGTTCCCATGGGGAGACAACTGAAGGGTGCACTCCTCCAACTGAGAGACAGACAGACATATACGTTAACATTTACAGTCTCACGTGTGCCTTCATTCATTTGTGTCTGAGTGAAACTGATATGACGTATTATAAGGAGTCTCGGTGTAAACTGATCCTGCAGCAGCTGCTGGAATGACTCTGTAAGTCCCGTCTTTAGTGGACATTTCCACACCAACACGTTAATCTTCTAACAGCATGCGGGAGATGAACACGTCACGATATCAGCAAACACATCCACAAGCTTTATTTTTAGACAGATTTCTGCTGACAGGAGGAGTCTTTATGTCACACGGTCCACTTCGTCCGAGGGTGCAGAAGAAACACAAATGGATTCTGTAAGTTAAGAGTGAGCATCTGAGAAAATCATTCTATACACTTTGATCTCGTGTTGTGTCACTAAAGGTGCTCCATGTGCGTTAATCAAACCCACCCACAGCCAACAGGTGGCCCAGCGGTCACGTCTTCCACTCGGACGGACGGAGACAGTCATGCAGGTTAGGACAACTACAGTTATTACTCTGAGGTTTACCAGCAGCTCTCAGAACAGACCCTCAGTGCCCAGCCAGCGGCGTGCCGACACCTTCCGCTGAACTTCGTTAACCTGCTGGCGTTTGAGGGCTGCAGCTGCTCCGGCGGTCGTACCTCTGCCGTGGGGATGCTTTATTCTGCCGTTCACTCTATAAGAAGCGTCACGCTACGTAACCCATGTATTTATGAAGGTACGAGTCCCCGTGACTGCAGCCCTTCAGGTCCCTCGGATGGAAATGCTGGTTCATCTCTCGGTCCACCACTTCGGTCCAGACTGAATTCTCTCAACAACTATTGGATGGATCCCCTTTACAGTCTGCTCGGCCAGTCGCCGTCCCCAGAGGATGAATCCTACCGACTCCTCTGCCTTTCCCCTCTAGTGTCGCCATGAGATTGACATTTGTGCTTTTCAGTAAAATCTCTCAACTTTTGGACGGATTGTGATGAAATGTGTTTGAGATCTTCCTGTTCCCCTGAGGATGAAGAATATATGAAACAAATCATATTGTGACAGATATTGCGATACGAGTCATGATTTTAGTGGAATGGTAACTTTTGCATTTCATTTTCACTGGAAAAAATATATAAAAAAAGTGAGTTTTGCTGTCCGGTCTGTAGCGAACCAGCACGTTCCCTGATGTGGAGAATATGATCTGTAGGCCGGGGCGTCTCTGCAGCACCGCGGTACGTTTGGAACGTCATGACACACTTTAATCAATGTATCAAAAACATTGCAGCTCCTGCGAGCTGGACATCGCTCTTGGCCATATTGCGTTTTGGATACTGTTGCGATGAACTGCTCAGCCCTGATCGGGACCCTCCTGGGCGCCTTCCTTTGGAGGGGCGTCTGCACTACCTCACGCAGCCTGCTGCCACGGTGACCCGGAGAAGAGGCGGAAAGCGGGCAGATGCATCATATTCTGATTATTGCGATATGATTCACGATTAGGGGGAACGATTGTTTTTGCATCACAATTTTCAATTAAAGTCCGGATGATGTGACGTTTGTGGAGTCTGAACCAACCCGACATGTTTTCTTCCACCTGTAGGCGCCTCTGCAGCACTTAAAGCTGCCGGTCACATTTTACCTTCATCAATAAACTGCAGCGCCTGCGATTTGGGTTATAGTGATTCCAAAGATATTTCGATTGATTGTGCAGCCCTCGCTGGATGGATATTATGATCAAGAACTACACTTTGTTTAGTTGGATCAGTTTTATACCTGCTCTTTTCTAAAGAGTTCTGATGAGGCTGACGGTGGTTAGCTGATGTACAAACAGGCTGCAGAGGAGTCAATAACTGGGCCCAGTGGTCCCGTCCACACCCTGCTGCAGCACCAACACCCTCCTGATTCGGACTTTTTGCCACTTTCGTTGCGTCCGTTCACTGGTGTTCTTTATGATCAGGTCTTTTGATTTTTAGTCACCTGCTGATATCCTACTGCTCTGAACACAAGTCCTGCAGGTCATCTGCGTCAAACACGACTGCTGCTCCCCTTCACATCCTGATGAACTGGTAAGAAAGAGGATTCATCAGCTACTCCACCCGATCTAATCTTTGCAACGCGTCACACACGCTCTGCAGGCAGGACGGCGGTTTGTAGGACTGACTGTTGTGTTTGAGTTAATGTGCAGCTCGGACCAGAATGCTTTCTGTCTATTTATAGCCTGGCAAGCCGAGCGTCTTGTAGCTGTGTACAATGAGTCATAGTCCGGTATGAAGCTGGAATCAAGGGCAGAGCAGCACCCGGCCCGATGTTGATAGTGAAATTCTGAACATGCTGCAGCGTCGCAGAACCAGCAGAGCCACATTCTTCTGCAGCCGCAGCAACACGAGGCCGCGACACCGACGGATCCTCGTCTGGAAACGTCTGAGCGCTCGCGTGGAGCAGAACACGGCCCCAAAGTGTTACACTTCATCTGTGAATGATCGTTTTCCAGCTTTGTTCAGGGGCTTTCGTCGAAAGATCAACAGGCTGCGCGGACCTCTTGCACTCTGTAGCTGCAACATTTAAAATAAAGCACTGCTGACTGAACTGCGTGTGCGGCAGGGAATCAGGTATTCCTGATTTACTGTCAGTGGTGGAAGAAGCACTCACACATTTTACTTAGGCTAAAGTAGCAATACAACTCTGAAAATACTTTGTGACAAGTAAAAGTCCTGCATTCAAACTGTAAGTTCTTAAGTAAAAGTACAAACGTATTTGCATCAAAATGAACGAAAGGTACCAAAAGTAAAAAGGACTCATGCAGAAAGGCCCATTTCAAAATAATACATATTAAATTATAGGATTATAAAGTCCAGCCTTCCAGTCTTTGTGCTAAGCTAGGCTAAACACGTCCTGGACCTGTTTCTGTTATTGATACCCGTCTGAAACATCGGACTCTGGAGGACACAGAGCGTTTAAGGTTCCTTGAACATTCCCCTCGGGGGGGGGGGGGGTTTCCTAGCCGGTTCCGTGTCATTTTAAGTACACATATTAACGCACACGAGGAACCGGTCTGTATCTGTACACGCTACAGGCGGCGCCGTCAGCACAGACAAAAGCCACCTTTGCTCTCCAGTTAGCAGCTGCTAGCTCATCAGGAGCTGCAGGCTGTGGTTGGGGGGGTTGAACGACCAACTAAACACATCATGTAGCTTGTCGTGCCAAGCAGCCCCACAGGGATCTGACGTCTTTGTGGCTAAAGTGTAACGTCACAGTGGATCACTTTGGTCCTTTCGATAGAGCTATGCTAGCAGTTTCCCCCTGCTTCAAGTCTTTGTGCTAAGCTAGGCCAAGCATGTCTCGTACTGGACAAGCAGACAATGAGTGTCTAAACTCAAAACCCTCATCAGGCATTCTGCTGCCCCCACATGTGCGGAAGGAAAGGCCTGTTCGACTCTTATCACGCGCTGCTGTTGGTATTACATCCGTCCATCCAGCTTATCTCCTGTTTACAGCTCCCACCCTTTCCTCCACATCGGGGGGTGGGGGGGCAGCAGCCCAGAAACAGTGCACAAGAACCCATAATGTTTGGCTTCACGCTGGAGAACCAAGTCTCCGTATCGGCCAGATCACCTCTTTGGATCTTGGTCTGCAGGTCGAGCCCAAGGGCATGAGGGGAACAATTAGGGGGCCGCTGGAGGAATGTAATCTAGTGGGACTCTCTGGTCTTTATCTGATCCTGGAGATTCGTGCGGGGCCGGCTGCAGTGGATCTTTGTCTCCAGTGAATCTCACGTGATCCCGAGGAACACAAGTAATAAATGAAAGTCACGTGCTGGAGCCGGCTGCTGGTTGGATAAGAAGGAACACGAAGACGACGCGCAGAGAAACCAGCTCAGGCTGCAAACTGAACCCAGGCGAAGGCAGGCCGCGACCTTCGGCCCCGGGGATCAGATTGGCATCAGTGCTAAATCACTGCATTCAGCTCCTGGAAGCGACCGATGTGGAACCGAAGCAGAGCCCAGCGCTAAATGAAGAGCCCCAACTCCCACCACCAGCACCCACTTCCTGTTTGGAGCACTGCACTCCGTGTCCTGTTTTGATCATCGTGCACATCATTAGTGCGCCGACTTCCAGGAAGCTGGACCGGAGAGGCGGGTCTCCTCTTTCCCACAGCGGCAGATTCTAGTGGGCTTCTAGTGCGACGAGGCAAAGCTGGCAGGGTGCAGCATGGAGAGGCCGACCCTTAAGGGAGGTGGTGCCAGTACCAGAGGACAGTCCTGTCCGCCTTAAACCTGCACTGCCTCCTCAGCAGAAACAAGTCAGGAACGCAACATTAACATGCCGTCAGCTGTTTAGGTGACCTGTTGACCTCGTGATCAAACAGCAGCCTGTTTCCAGCTCCTGCAGCGACGCGATGCTTCCTCAGGAGTCGTGTTGCTGTCGCCTGATGAGTGTCGGGCCGGCGTTCGCGCTCTGTTTCTGTCTCCAACTCCTGAGGGAAACATCTGGCTCTGGACTGCGGCAGCAACAGAAGCATCAGGACAGTGTTTTAGGGATCAGCAGGCTCGGCCGCTGTGATGGCGCCCTTACAGCTCTCGAGAGTCCAGAGTCCTCGCCAGGTCCAAGCAAGTGGATCACATCACTCCAGAGGGGACTTTACAAATACTTCTGTTGGTTTCTGAAGCACTGAATGATCTGCTGCCCAGCAATGACACCTCTCCGATCACCTGGGGCAGGTGTGCTGACCGTCCAAACCGAACACGAAGCAGCAGCCTCCAGTGTCTGTGCACACCTACCTGAACATGTATGAATGCACATATCTGAGGCTTTAATGTTGCAGCTGTAGACATGGTGGACTAAGGACCAAGTGAATAGCTGCAAAGCACTGATCCCTGAGTGGACTTCGCTTACCCAGATAAAGAAAGAAAAAAACAGACTGAATGTGATACCAGACTCCGTTTTTAAAGTGGAGCAGATTATCAGCAACAAATGTAGGTGATATTCTGAATTGATTGAGTCGTCACGAGTTCGCCAACAAGCAGCACCTGAAACAAGTGCTTCCATTCACTAAATATCATTATCACAGAAATAAAGGCTGCGTGTCCTAGATGGATCCCAAAGTGACACCTCACTCTTTACCAAACTACCAAGGACACATTAACTCGCCTGGTTTTTGAACGGAGTTTGGCGTTTCACGGGACGTTTAAAGGGAGCGACTGGATCACACGCGCGGCCTCAGCTCATTTTAACTTTATTGGTTATCAGCTGGTCGTTGTAAACGCTGATCAGCAGCTTAATAATGTTTAAGGTCGCGTGTTCTAGCGTTTTACCCCGCGGAGGGTGACCCACCGTCAGAGGCGCCTCCAGCAGCTTGTGGATCCCGGCGATCTGCTCGCTGAGCGGCAGGTTCTCCTCCAGGCTCACCGTCGGAGGTCTCCGGGGTTCAGGAAAGTTTGTGCAGATAAACGGATCCGAGTCGTCCAGGTACTGGACCCGGCAAACGACGGAGGCCATGGCCGTGTGACCGCAACCCAACTGCGGCTAAAAGTGTCCGTGCGGCTCGGTGGAGGTGCGCGCAGCTCTGGAGGAGCCTTTTAAATGAAGGAAACCGGGTCCGCGCTGCGCCGCCACCGGGCAGGTGAAGCTGCTGCGGAGATACACATGCACTTCCGGTGCCACTTCCAAAATAAATGCAGTTCTTTTTTTGCAACTTTTTTTATAACAAAACCACTGCTCATGAAGACTCAGTCTTGCAACTTTCGGGATGATCATCGTGTTCACGGCATCTAGAACACTGCGCTCTCAGAATGCAGGGTTCCTTGTGGTTCCTAGAGTCTCCAACAGCAGAATGGGAGCCAGAGCCTTCACCTATCAAGCTCCTCTCCTGTGGAATCAGATCCCAGTTCGAGTTCGGGAGGCAGACACCATCTCCACATTTAAGAATAGGCTAAAGACTTTTCTCTGTGATAAAGCTTATAGTTAGGGCTGGCTCAGGAGAGTCCTGAACCATCCCTTAGTTATGCTGCTATAGGCCTAGACTGTCGGGGGACTTCCCATGATGCACCTCTCTCTCTTCACCTCTGTCCTCCTCTCCATCCGTATGCATTCTCATCCCATAAATGCATGTCACTAACTTGACTTCTTCCCTCTCCCGGAGTTTTGTGCTTTGTCGTCCGTCTCTTCTTTCCTACTGTCACTTTCAGCAGGTATTTCAGTGTCCGGAGATGTATCTGGACCTGTTACTATGGCGACCTGCTGGGGCAGTGCTGCTGTGTCTATGGTGCAGGGGACGAGTGGCTCGGGTCCTGCTCGTTGGGCTCCACCTGGAGCTGCTCGGCTGTCCGTCTGGACCCATCATCTTCCATTATGTTTTACCACCTAAACATTTCTAACATAATAATATATATATATATATACAACAATTTTGCCATCATGGCTGTATATGTTATAGTTTTGATGCTATGAATCTATTCTGTACTTACGACATCTATTGCATGTCTGTCCGTCCTGGGAGAGGGATCCCTCCTCTGTTGCTCTTCCTGAGCTTTCTATCATTTTTTCCCCTGTTAAAAAGGTTTTTTTGGGTAGTTTTTCCTTAATCGAATCGAGGGTCTAAGGACAGAGGGTGTCGTATGTTACAGACTGTGAAGCCCTTTGAGGCAAATGTGATTTGTGATACTGGGCTATATAAATAAAATTGAATTGAATTGAATTGAATCTGTGTAATCTAGGACTAAAAGGCCTGTGACCTCCAGTTAGTGATAATCATTGATCGTATGGAAATAGGTCAGTTCTACCTTCAGAAAACCACCAAACCTTTTGACTGTTACTTCATATGCACAAGCAATGGGGGGGGTACCTTTTCAGCTTTGGGGTCTGGATTTAAAGATTTAAAATAATTCTTTACCCATCCCAAATTATCAAGGACAAATTGAATTGCCTGGTTTTTCAATGGAGTTTGGTGTGTCACCATGTCACCTTGAAGGAGAAGTGAGCTGCTGTGGCTTTAAGACCTTTAAAGCATTGGGAAAGATTCAGTGTGTAAAATAAACTCATAAACTACACAAAGCACACAACATCAGAACAACGACATGCGAGGCTCCCGATGGTCTCCTGGTCCATCCTGTTTTATGGTTTTCAACAATCTGAGAGGAGTTTACATCACACAGTTAAAGGTGTACACGATGGATACTTTATATGCTGAGTCCAGGTTTTTAGACTCCACATTTGACCATTTGGGAACTTTTAAGTTATATAATATAATATAATGAATAAATAAATGTAAACCTGATTGAAAAGCATCTGTTGTGGCTCTGAGCAGAGGCCTCACCTCTCCATCCATCCAGGCTTTCTGCTTGGGGGATGCTTTTATGCGATCACCGCATCATCAACACCTTTGCTGATGTATGATGTCACTGATGATGTATATTCCTCAGGGTTGACGTGTACACATGGTCCAGTGTGTTAGTTCCTCTGGCGGGAGTGTGACATGCTGGTGGAAGTTAAAACAGTTCTGAGGTCGGTCTGATTAAAATCACCTGCTACGGGCGGCTGTGGCTTGGTGGCAGAGCGGTTGCCTGCCAATTGGAAGGCGGTTCGATCCCCCAGCCATGCGTCGAAGCATCCTTGAGTAAGATACTGAACCCCAAAAATGCTCCCGAAGCTGCGCCTTCGGTTTGTGAATGTTCTGACATGTAAGTCTGCTGAATGACTGTATGATGACCTCATACAGTTCCTGAAGTGCGTTTTTCACATCTGGAGGAATGTAAACAGCAGCAACACAAACACTGCTGAGTTCTCCGAGCAGATAATATGGTCCACTTCTTAACATTTACATTTACATTTACATTTAGTCATTTAGCAGACGCTTTTATCCAAAGCGACTTACATTTGAGGAAGACAATGGAAGCATTAACATTAAAAATACATCTGGGGAAAAATGTCCATCCACTTTAACTGCGTTTGAGCGCCAAGCATCACTGATGTGTGTGTGTATTATATATCATATCCAGACAAATAACCATGAAGGAACCATTAATGAATATTCTGACTTTTCAAGTTCCTTGACTTAATGTTCCACGTTTTATTTTGAAGGAAGTATCACCAAACGTCCGGTTTGATGAAAGATCACTTGATGGTGCACCGCCCACTAGTGACGTCTTGCAAGTCCACCATGGAAATACATTGAGTAGCAGGAGAATGACATAATGAATAGATCTATGGAAACACTGTGAAGCTGCAGCTGTTCTGAGGTCAGTTTACAGCTCAGGTCAGAGCTCTGTGTCAGCTAATAACAACACACGAGGAGGAAGTGTGTCATTCAGAGCAGGTTGCTGTAGAACAGCGTCCTCTGGTGGTTGAATGGCTTCAGCCAAAGTTTCACTAGACAGGGACCTTCTGCTGAAGACACTGTTTACACCTCAGACTCTTTATGGACAGATTTAAAGCTTTATGTAGCTTTTTGAAAACTTCTCATTTTTGTTCAATGTTCAGTAATGCAACCGCAGGGGGGCACAAGCCTTGTGTCTTCTTGTGCCAGTCCCAAGTCTGGATAAATGCAGAGGGTTGTGTCAGGAAGGGCATCCGACGTAAAACACATACCAAATTTAAAAATGCAAATAACGACAATGACTTCCATACCGGATCGGTCGGGGCCCGGGTTAACAACGACCGCCACCGGTGCTGTTGACCTATAGGGTACCGGTGGAAATTGGACTACTGTT